>JACWBX010004018.1:65555-76890 GCA_014622435.1 Polypedilum pembai
AGTAATAACGGAAAGCAAAAGCACGATAATAGTATGCTGATTTCCGTTTTTCGACTAGCTGATTTCTTGCCGTTTACTTTCCGTTGGTTACCCGGGAAATAGGAAGAAAGACCGCAATGGTAAAGTCGTATGTCCAATTTGTAGAAAGCTGAGTGACAAAGCTGAAAAATTTTTTATGTCCTAATAAAATTTAATAAATTTTTGCTTTCATTCTTTGACCAAAAAGGAAATTATTTTTTCTGCATGAAATATTTTTCAGTTAATGAGGAAATGAAAATTTTTGTCTTATAAAAGTCATCATTTTCTTTATGTTTAAACACTTTAAGATTGCTCACTGATCCATCATTGATCTGTGCAATTTCCCTCAATTTATCAAAAACCTTTCATTGTCGCTCTGGATGAAAAGAAAGATTTTTCACGTGATTTGATTTTCAGCTAGTAGAAAGAAAATAAAAGTTTACATTTTGACAGTCATTTTGAGAATTTGAGATCACATCAATTATTTACGCATTATTATTTTTCTATCTTGTATGCTTCATTGTGGAAACAGAAGAAGAAAAATTTCATTTGTCGTAACAAATCCATGTGGATTATAAAAAAGAAGAGATATAAGGGACATTTTGACAAATGGTGAAGCAATGTGATGAATGTGTTTTACTGGAAAATGAACAACTCTGAAGGAATGTTGAAGAAAAAAATTCATGTTGCTATTTTGTCATAAAATTTATTTTTAAATATCTCAAAAAATGCGTTCAATTTACAAGAATCTAATTAGATTCAAAACTTCTCTTTATGTTAATTCCTTCATTAATTTTAATTAGTTAGTAAGGTAAAAGTGCTTGCCGTGTTGAAAAATTTTTAAATTAAAAGAATTTCATTAAAAATTTAAAGAGCCAGAGGAGCTACATAGCAAATTTATTTAATTAGATGATGAGAAACTTTTTATAGCCTTACATGAATAATTTTTTATACGAATATGCAATTTTTCCTCTCTATGTGTATACCTGTTACTCGCTCTGATGAAAAAAATCTCATTTGATGTGGTTATAAGGGGTTAAAAATTAAATTTGTTTCGGTCATGAGATACTTATATAGTTTTTAATATGTTCATTTATGAGATTAAAAAAAATCGCTCACTACAAAAATTTAATTTTCTACCCAAGGAAAACACTCTGATTAATCGCTGATTCTTGTGATTCTTAAAAAAATTGAATTTTCTTTATAAAATCGAAAAAAAACAAAACTTTCGTCGTATTCTAATTGTATCTGCTAAGTTGAAATTTATTGTTTCTTTTCCTAGCTAATTCTTGAAGTTAATGATAGATCTTATGAGTTTTTATTTTTACGAAATGTAAACAAAACTTTTGTAAAATTTTAAGAGTATTCATTCAATAAAACAATTTTCAATTGCAAAATTGAGAATTTTTGAAAGAAAATAAATCCGTACAGTTTACCGCTTTAATAGAATTTACACAGTCAAATTTAAATCAACTAATGGCAGACTCAAGCAAATTTTCAAAAATTTTCTATCTAAAATCCGCCGTGTAAATAAATTTATATATGGATGGTGAACTAAAACTTGACTGTGTATCTCTCAAAAATCAGAAGTTTCTAACTGCACTCTAATTAAAATTAATCGCTGATTAGCCAGAGTAACTTTGACTTAACTTTTTATCCTTGTTTGTTTGAGTTAAAATTTTCTTTCTTTGATTAAGTAAATAAATCAAAATATTAAATTTTCACACTTTTCTGATTCTGCAACAATTCCTTAGCAATGAAACAGAAAAAATTCGTAATATGAATATCTATGCATTCAGTTGAAGTTCATAGAGTTAGCAGAAAGAGTAAAATTTTTTGCTAACTTGCTAAGCAATTGTTTTTTGTAGAAAATAAAAGAAAAAGTTCAATGTACCGTACGCACAATTTTATCAAGAAAAATTTCTTCTTACTTATCTAAAAAGAAAAAGGGATGTGTAATGTGTATTGTATTGTGTTATATGATAAAAGAGCATCATCATGCATGTGATATGAACCATTCATATAAAATAATCGAGGGGTTGAAATGAAAATAAAAGACGAACGCAGCAAGAAATACGAAAGTGAAGAAATATTGAGGAAAACAATAAAAAATTGCGGCAAATCAGTGCAAACGAGAGAGAAAGAAAATTTCAGCTCATTTTTGTTACCATAAAAAATGTATTCATGAATATACATATGTCTATGGTTTCCCGTTCGCTTACAAAAAGAAGAAGAAGAAGCTGAGTGAAGGAATGTGGAGATAAAATGAAATATCTCAATATAAAAAAGGAAAATTTTGATTTATATTTTAATTTTGTTGGATCTTTTTCTGCCGCTGTTAATAATAGAGACTTCTTATGTTCTCAATTTCCATGGTTATGAAAATGTATCCAATATTTGTAGAAAAAAATTTGATAATAAATTTAAAGTCAATTATTATTGCTTCTTTTTATTAAATTTGATATTTTTATGATAAATTATAATATTTCTAACTGAATTTCATTTAATTTTAAGTAACCATAGCAACAAAAGTGAACTTGTTTATTTTATGCACGCGGAAGAATTAAAACATAGCAACCATTTCATTTATTTATTCACTCAAAAAAAATTCTAGTAATTCTTCTGAGAGTTCTTAAACATTCAAAAAGCAAAAAAATGGTTTTATTAAATATCAAACGTGGTGAATCCATGCAATTTCTCATTGAGACAACTGTTAATGAAGAAATTAGCAAACTAACACTTGATGTGGTTGCAATTTACAATGGTTGTTTAAAAATTAAACGAGTTTGTGCTGGTTAGTATATTTTTTAAATTTTTATCTTCTACTTTTGAGTAATTTTTATAAAAAATTTTAGAAATCGAAGAGTTGGCAAATTATGGCTGTATGCTTCATCCTGACATGATTGGTTTAACTGATGAGCAAATTGAAGAGTTGAAATTAGTTGATAATTTTATTGAAATTTGCACTCCATCTGGAGGCTTCAATGTAACTAAAGATCCAGTTGGACGACGTAATGGTCGTCAACCATTGCCGAGTATGCAAGAAATTCTACGCAAAGCAGTTGCTGATGCATTGGCAATGATTGATAAGAAACTTGTGAGTCAAAATAAAACTTTGAATCAGAAAATAATTAAAGAGGCTTTAGATTTGCTTCGTGGAGCTGTAACAATTGTTTATCCAATGCAACTTCCGCCACATGATACAATTCGAAATGAGTTTCAAAATACTGAAGATTTGACTGGAACACAAGCTTCATTGGAAGTCATTGAACCAGCAAAGGCTCAGTTATGGTTCGCAGGAAAGCAGATGCTTCCGGACAAGCACCTTTGTGACTTTATAGGCAAGAATGAAAAGTGCAAAGTCATTGTAAAATTACAAAAGACTGGTGAAGGCGCACCTGGACGTGAGCCAGTTTTTAGTGAAGAAGAACGCAAAAATATGATGCTACATGCCTATCGTCGTCAAGAAGAGCTCAAAAAACTCGAGCAGGATGACGAAGACAGCTATTTAAATTCATCGTGGGCGAATAACATGAGTCTTAAGAGTCAAATTCATGGCACATCCGATATTAAATTCCGATTGAAGAAATAAATAAAAATTTGCCTCTCTATGTAAAAAGTTTTCTTGTTGCAATCTCATTTTTATATTAAAATGTTTAAAAAAAATTCCTTCCTTTTTTTCCTCTCATGCCTTTATCTAACTTTAATGAAATGGAGCGCAATAATTCATAGGATTTTTTAGATACTGCGTGCTGGATTCGTTTGCATGACAAGGAAAATCTCTGCAATTTTTTTATTATTATCTCTCTTTCTCTCCCCTTTCCATGAACTAACTTCACTTCAGCTAGATGATTGAATTTTCAGAGCAGAGAAAGACGATGATAGATGAATGGTTAGAAGGTTGCTAGAGATGACTTTATTGAGATTCTTTTCGTGCCATTTTTTGATACATTTTTTCCTCTTACTTCTAACTCTCAACATTTTTGTCTTCATCATTTTGACCAAACCATCAACTCATCATCATCATCATAAAAGATGGAATTTTTATGAAATTTAAAGAGTTATTACAGTAAGTGACTTTTTTTAAGATGAAAAGAAATAGTTGTAGAATTAACCTTCAGTGAGCGCATTTTCCTATGACAGATCAGTTTTTTGTTACGAAATTTATTTCGATGAATATTTAATTAAATTGTTCTCGAAATAATTTCAAAAGTTACAAATAGAAGTTGAAATTATAAGGTAAGAAAGTAAAGATGAATCATTATTAAAACTCTTCTTATTTTAAGAATTTTTTGTAGCCCGAATAGCCAAAAATACGTGACGAATTTTCGTTTACTTTTCGTGGCATGCTAAAGGTATATAAATGGAAAATCGTAACGTATTTTTGTTTACTCGGATAAGGAATTTTAAAATTCAAAGCTATTGTTATTTTTGTAAATTAATTTCATTTTTCTAGAAAATTTGAATCTTTTTTTCAATACGTTCACTTAAGCTTTTCAACTTTTCAATCTTTTACTCCACAATGATCCGCATGAAAGAAACTTTTTCAATTTTTCATCTACAACTTTTTTTTATACTTGACCTGTGTGTGCTTAAACTCCCAAGTGCATATCAAAGAGCAATCTTAAATCCATCTTGTTTCCTCTTTTTCTCTTTGAATGTTTGCCATTGCCATTCACACACACACAATGAGTTATGGCTTTTTAGCTAAAAAGCAAACCATGCCGTAAACTACAATTCCATGCTTGTCGTTGACTATAAACGAAGAAGAATGGAGCTTTTCATAGAGATTTTTATCAAAGGACAAGCAAAGACATGTGTAAGAACTGCTTTCTTTTGACTGACGATGAAAGTCGTAATGAAGTCTTGTCGGACATTATTGAATGTTCATAAGAAGCAGAGGAAAATTAAGTTTTTCTTAACATAATAAAACCGGAGAGTATGGTCGTTCTCCTTTTGTACATTTTTCATAAAGAAAAGATCAAAGGATTAAAATCGATAAAATAAATTTCAACATGACTTTGTTGATAAAAAAGAGAATATAATTAATCAGAAAAAAAGTCATGTTATGATCTATGTGATGTACTTTTCGTCTTGTTGTGTTTTGTTCTTAACATCAAAAAGAGAAAAATGCAAAATGAGCGATTCCATTAAATCAAAGCAAGCGAATAGAATATGCAAAAATGCTTTTAAGCTCAAAAGACGACGAAACAATGGAAATAGCTCATGACTAATATTAAAAGTGTGGTGCTGTTGTTTCGATGCTAACAGAGAGGGTGATGTTGGATAAAATGAAAAAACTTTTTCATGTTCTCTCTTTTTTTCTTCTTTGATCATAAATGGAGGGAAAATTATGAAAATGGAAAAAGTTGCAATTTGACCTCCTCAACCATCAACACATTTTCCTTTCATGAAAAATGAAAATAATCCACAAAGTCAGATTTAATTTAACTCAGTTTTCACTTGACTAATGCAATTTTGTGAAAGTGGTTCTTTTGAGAATAAAAAATAAAAGAAGTTGAAGTACTTTATTGTTCTTACTCCTTTGAAGATTTGTTTCTTTCTTTTATGATTTGAATAATAAAATTAAAAAGAAAATTTTGTTAAAATTATGACAAAGTGAAAAATTTTCATTATAAAAAAGAAGTAGTGGCTTATGATTTATGAGCAAAAGTCATTGAAAAATTTCGTATTATAATGAAAAAAATTCAATTTGCAGCACTTACTGTCGACAACGACATTGATAAAGAGTTTTATACTAAAAGCTCATTAATCATCAAAAAAGATCCCACCAATTATACCAAAACTCCCTTCTTTTCATGTCATAATTTCTATTATATTCAACCTACTTCATCACAAATCCACTTCAACTTCTTGGCTTAATCTGCACACATAACAATACTCTCACAGCAATCAGAGGCTGGCAATCAAAATTCCTTTTCTTCTCAACTCGCATTATAATAATTTCCGAAACACTCACAGCAAGCAAATAACAAGCAACAGCAACATATATGAAACAGGATTTTTACTCTCAAATACCACTTTTTACAATGAGTTGAAGAGTAGAAAAAGCAGCAACAAGCAAAATACGAAACAGAAAATGGCAAGAGTTGAGTGCATGAATGTTGCTTGCTTTTTTTTCGAATGAGATGGGAAGCAACAGAATCAAGTGCCTCTTTAAATAAAGAATATTGTACGAGAAGCCAGCGAGTGCGTTGGCTTTATGTCCAACATGATACTGGGAAAATTTCCAAAAAGCAACAACGAGAAAAACCTTCAAGAGCGCTTACACATTCAGATAAATTATTTTTTCCTGTTGTTTGAAAATTGGATGAAGCAACTAGTTGAATGGCACTCATTCGGGCAGTATTCTTAGCTGAAATACTAAAGAAGAAACTTTTTCTTTATGAAAATTTTTCCCATGAGTAATGGTACAAAGTTGGAAAGTTGCAATGATAAATTTTACTTTAAAATGCTCCTCTGAGACTTTGTCAATTTGTTTTAAACATTTTGTTGTCTTAAAATTTTACAGAAAAGTCATTTCAATAAATTATATGTCCGTTTTGTGAAATAAACAAACATTTCTTCTGTATTTTCATTTGAGAGAAGATTTTTACAAGATCAATTAATTACAAAGAACTTTTGGTACAGAAGTATAGTATCACATTAATAATTATTGAAAGAAATTAAATCAAGCAATTAACATGAGTATTAATAGTTATTGAAAAAGATTTAAAGAAATTCAAAAATCACACACTAAACAAACAAGGATTGTTTTGTTCGAAGACATTTCGAGTATTTTTTAAGCAAAAAAAGATCAATATCAAGAAATAAATCAAGATTACACTAAGGCATATAAAGAAAATTGTCACTTCATTAAGATGGGTATCAGTTGAATAGAAAATCAGCATGGAATAAGATGAAGTTTTATCTCGAAGGTTCTTTTTTGGTTGAAGATATGCAATGTGGATAAATCTTAGAGACAGAGACAGAAGAGTGTGTGAAATATTTTTTTACAGTACATATAGTGTGATTTGGGTGAGTAGAAGAGAAACTATACATAAACATAGTCGAAGAGAAAACAATTTGTTTTGTATCAATGTGACATATCCACTTGTGACAATAAAATAAAGGAAATTCGAATAAAATGTATTTCTGCAAATGCCAGGGATATTGAATATGTGTATATATATATATATAAATATATTGTGGATTATAATAAATTTCTCCCAATGGGGTGTGTCATGGAAAATCCTACCAACATCTTGTATTTGTTTTATGCATCATAAGAAAAATTGCTCAATTTCAATTATTAATTTAGTTCGAAAAGATCAATTTTTGATTCTCAACTAAAATTTTGAATTTTATCAAAATAATCTTTGCACAATTAGTTGTCATTTGCCTTAAGCAAATTCTAATAAAAATCTATAAAAACATTTCTCAAAGAAATGGGCTGAAAAGAAGGGAAAATATGTTATTTATAAGGTCGAAGGTCAAGTGGAATCCACTAAATTTCCTTTTTATGCCTTATTTCTTATTTTTCACTTTATTTTTATTTTCGTTTATCACCACATGAAACATTTTCAATTCTAATTTATGTTTCCGCTCTTATTTTTATTTATATTAACGCCAAAACATTGTATTGCACACTCGAATGTGTCAGATTTTATTTTCTCTTCACACTTTTGTTTCATTCTACAACAAGCACTTTCAATTTTCAGCATAATCAGCAGAAAAATCCTGCATCCCTCGTCTTCAATTTGAAATGGGATGTTATGTAAGAGAATGGATATTTTGACATGTATGAAAGACAAAGATACATGCTTGATATTAAAATTTTATGACATGTCGAGCAATCTGACTGTGAGACTTCATGAATCTGTAAAAAACATTGATAAGGGAAAAAATTTATCATCATCGACAGTGACATGAAAATTGAATTGAAAGAGAATGAAAAAAAGATTTTTAGAAGTTTTGTGACCTTTGAAATTTATTTAATAATTATTATATGAGATAACCAAGGATTGGTAAATTTCTTTCTTGCAATTTTGAATCAATCCATGATCTAAAATGTGCTATATCAACATAAACACCTGGTGTTTCAGATTTGCAACCAATTCCCCATGATACAATCTAAAAATATGTGAAATTATTGTTTTGTAAAATTATTTGAACTTTATCTTACTCCAACTTGATAATAATAACCAGGTAAATTATTGATTTCACAAAATAAAGGACCTGAAAAGAAATTTTTAAAATTTATTATTTAATTTTCTAAATTTCTTACCTCCTCCATCTCCTATAATTAAGAAAATTGATTAAAATTTTACTTTCAATGTTAAGTTCAATGTTTTACCTTTGCAAGCATCATTTTTCTCACCACCAGCACACATGAAGCTATTATCCAAAATAAACCTTTTCCCCAATCTCGTGAGTCGTAATTCATCTTGACATTTTTCAAATGGAACAATTGGAACATCAATTTTCTTCAAAATATTTTGATATTTTCCTTCCCTTCCAAATGAATCCTTGCCCCAGCCTAACAAATAAAATATTCAACTGTTTCTTTCGTCCTTGAATAAATCCCATCTCACCTGATGCAAAACATTTTTTTCCTTCTTCAAATTTGAAATCTTGTGGTGGGAGGCAAATTGTGTTCACATTTTCAGCTATTTTCACTGGACTTTCGACGATTAGCAACGCTAAATCGTTTCTTAAATTTGCAGGATTGAAATTTTCATGAACAATTATTTCTTGAACTTTATATTCTGCATATGGAAATGTTTCCATATTTGTACTTGTATCCCACTCGCCAGCTCTAATTTTTAAATAGTCAAATTTTTTGTTAAACACACAATGTGCAGCTAAAAAGAAATGTTTTAAAATTTTTTTAAGAAAATTCAAAACTTTTTACCTGTCAAAGCAACTCTTTGTGTTAATAAACTTGCACCACATTGAAAAACAGAAATAATTTCATCAGAAATTTTCTCTTCTAAAAATTCAGAATTATAATTCATTAAAAATCTGAGTAACTAAAAATACGTTACGATTTCTGTTTACTAAAGTTTTTCTGTCTGCACATATGTCAGCATCGACAAAAATTTTTCGGAAAATTCCGCTATGAAAATTGTAGAGGATTTTATGAATTGATTGAAGCGCTATTAACTCTTACAGAGTTGAGAAAGTAGAATCTATTTAGTAGCTTTTGACTACTTTCTACAGTAGCTTTTGGCTATTGGCTACGAACCAGTAATTTAATAACTATGAAATCTTAATTAGAACTCTCAAAGGTCCGTTTAGATACTGAAAACACACATTAGCGACATGAGAATTACGATAAGAAAAATCATTTGTTTAAGCTTGATACAATGATAAGTCATGAGATAAAGAAATTTTCATAACAGAATTTTTCGAAACTTTATGCTTTTAGTTTGCTATGGCTCGTAAACGGAAACTCGTAACGTATTTTTAGTTATTCGAGAAGTTAATCACCATTTAACAAAGCCAACATCCAGGGAAATTCTCCATATTCTGTTTCGTTATCTTGACTGCCAGTAATTTGAAATCCAACACCATTTTTATTGCGAAAGCCACACTTTTCACTGATCATATTCTTTCCAGGCGGAACTTCATTTTTTGATAAAATTTCTTCATTTGCACAGCACGTGAGGAAAATGTCATCACACCCATCATCAACATCAATTCGAATGTCCAAAATACCAGCACCATCAGTTAAAAACGAGCCATTCTGACATAGGTAGAAACTCACACATTCACCAAGTCCATCTTTGCAAAGCTTGAATCAAATGATTTGTACAAATATTTACATATAAAGTAATTTTATTTCTGTCTACCTTGACTGATTGATCATCATTTGTTAGCTGCTGCGTTTTGTTGATATTCAATGAATCATCGGCAACTCGTGTTGATATAAATATAATTAACACAAACAGTAAAATTAATTTCATATTTTAAATTCACACTTCTGACAGCTTCAACGATCAATGGGTGAATAAAAAAGAAATAACACTTTTGAGAAGTTTTTAAATTCTGAGAAAATTCAAAGAGAGAGAAAAAATTTTATTCTCAGAGTATTTTTATATTTTCTTACTCTTCTTATAAATAAAAATAAGGATTAGAGTATTTAATTAAACAACCCTAAATGCTTAACTTTAATCAATAAATATCTCTTAGAGCAGATGATGACTTTTCTATTTTTCTTTATCTTGGATTATTATGTTTGTTGAAGTTTTATATATTGGCAATGAAAAGAGCATTCCAATTCAACATACAATTTAATTAATTAAATAAACATATGGATAAACTATATGAAATTTCTTTTTCCTCATCATCCTCTTAAACTGCTTTTCTTTTTGCTCCCCTTTTACTCTATATATGATGAAAAGTAAATTCAATTAATTCAACTCTCTATTTACTTGTGCTTGAATTTTATGCCTTTTGCATTTTTCCTTTTTCCTACTTTAGTCATTGCAATGATGATGAAGATAAAATAATCTCTCACAGACATGGATGATGATGATGATGAAGTAAGTAAGTAGTGAAAGTTACAGAAGATAGATGAAGATGATGTCTGAGAGAGAAGACAAAGCAAGGTGAAGAAACTATGATCAATTAAAAAATCCAGCAGAATCTTTGATTCAACGATATAATTGTAATTTCGCTAATAAGTAAGTGCAAACTTCTAGTTTTTAACAATTTTTACTAGAATAAAACAAATAAAGCATTAAATCTTTTATGATGATAGATTTCTGTTTAATTGTCTGTTGGTTTACAAAGTAAATCTTTTAGCAGAGTTTTAGTTGGCAATCTGCAAGACTTTAAGATGTCCGTCGATGATAGCTTACCCGAATAACCAAAAATACGTTACGCTTTTTGTTTACTTGCTTATAGCATGCTAAAAGCAAGCAAACAGAAACCGTAACGTATTTTTGATTTCTAGGGTTAATGATAAGATCAAGCAGTCAGCAAATGCAAATCCGATTCCTGCTCGAACTAAACATGTCAAAGTGTCTCTTTTTCTGCTTATCTGACATTTCCTTTTAAATTAGACAATTTTACAAAAGAATTCAAAACTTTTATTTTCATTTTTCAAATATTTAAGAGCATTTTTAAAGCTTGTGAAATTTAGGAAAAGGCTAATTAAATTAGCAAGTAATAGAAATAAGAAGACAAAACAATAGTTTTCAATGATTTACAATCATAAATCTGCCTAGCTTTTGATATTTTGAAGAAAAATTAATCACAAAAAATTGACAATTAATCACAGTGTCATCATCTTGAGAAAAATCAACATAAG
>JACWBX010004019.1:5890-16999 GCA_014622435.1 Polypedilum pembai
AAACGCGCTCAAAAATTTTTCATTTCCTAAAATCCTTAATTTCTTTTTATTTAAACTGTTATCTTCTTTAAAATTACTTGGGAATTACTTTTGCTGCATAAATAAAGTGGATACAAGTACAGTGGAGTGATATAATGTGTTTAAAATTGAAACATTCAGAATCATAACAACTAGGTCGATACTTATGAAAAAATGGGTCGAAACTAATGATTAGTGAGTCGATACTTATAGTTGACAATCAAATCGAAATTGTGACTCAATGACTCAACGTGGAGTGCTGAATAATGTTTCAAATGAAAGAAATCAAAAGCTACATACAAAATTTTAAACAGAATTGAATTCAGACAAATATTAAGTGAGATATAAACAGTTGAATTCGAAAAATCGAAAATGGGTCGAAACTTATGATCGTTTACCCTATAATGAGTTAGTATTTTAAATTAATATTTTAACTATTCTAAACATTTTATGTAATTAAGAACTTTTTATTAGTTTGTGAAGAATTTTGATAAATCATTTTGAACGCTTTGAGAAAAATTAAATGATGTAAAAAAATTTTCGAACAAAAGATCTTTTGTAATGTGTGAATATTCATCATATTCTCTGCAGATAACTTTAGTTCTAAAGAAACTTACATCAATATACTGAATAAATTTCTCATCTAAATCGATAGGAATGGTAAATTTGAAGAGGGTCTGCAAGGACTCGTAAAGAAGAGAAAGAAAAGTAGAAAATTGAGACAGATACGAAATGTGCATAAATAAAGGTTGATTATAAGAGAAAAGAAAAGTAGATTGTTTACAGACAAGAGATAATACATAGTGAAACATGAAAAGAATAAGTCATTAATCAAGTCAATATTTTCAGCTCTCCATTAAAGCTTAATCTATGAATTTGCATAAAATTTTAACTGATCGAAAAAAACATAAATTTTGAAGCTTTTTTTCTAATCTTTAATTTCATCAACACAATATTGATAAAAACGTAAATTTCATAGTTAAAAAGAGCTAGAAAACATGAAAAATGTTATTCAATGAATAACATCCAATGGCATTTTATCAATATTTCATTTTTCGAATCGATTTCAAATTTATTTATCTCTTCTTATTTCAAAGATTGTGGCGGTTATACTTTCCAAAAAAAGTGACTTAATATTTTTTTTTCATTCAATTCACGTTCGACTCGTCTGAACAAAGCAAATTATTCGACAATCGATAATGAGATTCAGTTCAATTTTGATTTGGGGCTATGATTTCAATTTTTTCTCTTTTACAGTTGAGAGGACAGCATTGCGATTGGAATCTCTTCATTTCATCTGAATTGAAAAACGAAACATTTCCACATAGAAATTAAAAATACATGAATGTAGTTTATGAAATTAAATTAAGATAATGACAAATATGAAGTTCAGGTAAATGAAGTTATTCAGATCTTTTTCAATTTCTTTAATTAAATAATTTTAATTTTAAGAAATAATTTAATATTCAGTATCCATTTTCGCTAATTAAGTTTATGACAGACAAGAAAAAAGAAAGAAAAGAGTTTTTACAATTAACAAATTGTGTCAGAAAATATTTCTTTAAAAAAAGAGCTGTCTGTTAAAACCAAATGCTCTGATGGGAAAAAGAATAAAAATATAGTAAAATTATTTTACTAAAATACTAGGCATAGTAATTTTATATTTTATGAAACTATGGAATATTAAAAATAGCAGGTTTTAGAAATTCAAATTTTTTGTTTACATACAAAATTTTACTTTTAAAAATAAAATCAATAAAATTGACTTTAATAGAAGTAATTAAACCATAAACTGAATGTTCCTTACATTCCTATGTTACAAAAGTTTTTCATAACAATTTACAAAACAGCACTCGTTTTTACAATTAAAGGAATTTAGCCTTGAAAAGCTTTTTTGACTCCTTCAACATCTCGTTTGTAAATACCATGCTTTTCTTATCATACATTAGAAACGCTAAATTTATTTTATCAGACGAAAAGAGTATGACTAAAATCATCATTGTCTTATATGGCACTATATGATGCATAAATCTTTTAATCAACTTAATAAATGTTATTGCTCTTCTTATATGCTAAGTGAAAAAGTTGGCACAGGCTTTTTAGTAAAGCAAATTTATTTTATTCATATATGGCATGTGAGAGAATAATTTTGATGTCGTCGATGAGATCATAAAATTTTGTAAAGGGAAAATTGCCATGAATTTCGATAAGAAAGCATGTGAGTGAACGAGAAAGGGAACAGGAAATTGAATGAGAATTTATGAAAATGAGAATTGATGCAAGGGACTGAAACTCTTTTTTGGTTTAATCTATAATTCATATTTTAGCAATGAAGAAGCTATTAATGTCGCTTCATTGCATCATTTATTCCGTCCTGAGTTGCTCGTGTGCGTTTATCATCAACGAATGGCTAAATAATTTAAAAATGGAAATATATATAGTTTGTCTAAATTAAATGAATCACTATGGAAGTTTTTTATTGGTACCGTTGTGTCTGAGAGTTATTTCTTTCCCGGAAATTTCAAAATGGCTTCTGAAATGAGATATTAAAATTTAATTCATTTGATAAAACTTGTTGAACTTCATTTATGAAGATGAATATGATAACAGACCCGCATAAAATTTTTTAAATGTTAAAGTTGATGTCAAGAATCTTTCTTTCATGTCAATTTTACAATCGTACAACAAAAACCCTTAAGGAAAAAAGTACCGTAATGAGGGATGGATGTTAAAAATTTTACTTTCATTCTGACAAATTTTTTAAAATGAAAATCTCTTTCCGGACCAAAAACAATAAAATATTAATCTTGATTATGTATTTTTATGTTTGAGAAAAGCCTGCAGGTGTTTGTAACGACATTCAAATGAATAATGGAGCACCCAAACTCTCACTCATACTCATAATAAGAATGATGAGGAAAAATTTAATAAAAACGCCATCATGCTCAGACATACGCATCATATGAGTACATATTCAGCCTTTTCTGTCTCATGACAGTTGGCATTCATAATGCCAAAGCTTTTTATGCTTTTAAAAAGGTTTAAGACATGCTCAAGTTGCGTGTGGGAATTGCTATAATTTGTAACATCATGAAATTCTTTTTAGGGGAAATTTATCTATTTCTTAGACAATTTTAATCTTTTTACTGCTTACATAAAAATTAAAGTTCCATTCAATTTCTAAAAAGGCAAAAACTCTTCAAAATTACTGATAATAATGATAAGAAATTTATATCATAGATAAAAAAACCTGACCTATATAATTTATTAAATCTTATCTTGAATTTAGAAGTCGAATTACACAAAATTTTTGTAATATTTCATTTTATCATCATTCTGATTCTTTATAAATTAACACCGTCATTAAAAAACCATTTTTGACCTTTGTAAAGTTCCTATAATGCTTGAAAATGACAAGAAGATGAAAAAAAATTTAAAACTATATGAGCTCTATGAAAAAATGCTTACACACTTATTGAAAATGATTTCTATTTTTATATCACACTCAATTATCTCACAAACACAACATGCATAACTTAAGCACGTGTTTTGTGATTTGCGCACAAATACAAAGTTAAAATAAACACATTTAAATCGATAAGAGAAATAAAAATTCGGCAGTGTCAGTCAAGTCAGTCGTACAGCAAGTTAAAGCAATAAAGAACAAAAATCATGAAATCTTGTTTTTTATTGATTGTTAATTTAATTGCTTTTATTAGTTGTGAGAATATTTTATATTTATCAAATGTTCCTTCACCAAGTCATTTTATTTGGTAAATAAATAAAAATGAAAGTAAATATTCAGAAATATTCATTTAAATTACATAATTTCACAGGTGTAAGTCACTTCTTTATTCACTCCATGAACGTGGATATAACATTACAGCTTTATCACCCGATGTAGAAGAATCAAAAGACAAATTCACCTTTCTTCATCTCAATGAAGTTTATTCTGAAATCTACAATGGAACGGAAGAACTTAATTTCTTTGAATTCAATGATTTAAGCCCATTAGAGTTATTTATGCTTTATGCTGATACAACGGAAAAAGCATGTCGAGGTAGCATTAAATCCAAAGGTTACAAACAGCTGCTCGATTATCCAGATGATTTCAAATTCGACCTTGCTTTATTTGACTTTACAATGGATCCATGCCTTATGGGAATTTTACAAAAGTTCAAACATCGACCGCAACTTGTTGGAATGTCAGCTTTTCATTCACCTGGACAATTTGGTGCTAATCTCTTGTATCCAGCATTTGTGCCCGCTCATGATTTACTTTATTCGTCAAAAATGAATTTTCTACAACGTTTCATGTCAACTTTCGTGCACCTGCTTGAATATTTCATGAGAATTTTCCTTTATGCGCCACTTGTTGAAAAAATTGTTAGGGAAGTGCATCCAAATGTTGAAAATTTGCATGCTGTTGAAAGCACAGCAAAAATTTATTTTATTAATAATAATCCAATCATAGATTACCAACAACCTTCTTTTGCAAGTCAAAAAAATGTTGGCGGAATGCAAATTAAAAAACCAAAAGAACTTCCAGAAGAACTTAAAACAATTGCTGATAATGCAAAAAATGGATTAATTTATTTTTCATTAGGCAGTAATGTGAGAAGTGATTCATTGAAAGATGAAATTATTTTGAGAATTTTGAAAGTATTTAGCCGTTTAGATAAATACACATTTTTGTGGAAATTTGAGACAAAAGAGAAACTTCCAATAGCTTTGCCAAAGAACGTAAGAATAAAAGATTGGATGCCGCAAAATGACATTCTTGCACATAAAAACACAAAGCTTTTTATCTCACATTGTGGTTTGTTGAGCGTTCAAGAATCTTTATGGTATGGTGTTCCAGTTCTTGGTATGCCAGTCTTTGCTGATCAGCCACAAAATGCTCTCCGATTGAAAGATCTCGGTGTTGGTGAATTTTTATCGATTTTAGACTTTACTGAAGACGAATTGTACGAAACTATAAAGAAAATGCTTGAGGACAAGAGTTATAAAGAGAAAGCCGAGAAGCTGTCAAGAGCAATGCATGATAGACCAATGACTGCAGTTGAAGAAGCCACTTATTGGACAGAGTGGCTCATGAGAAATCCTGATATTGATTTAGAAAGTGCAGCTGCTGATTTAAATTTATTTGCACGACATTCTCTAGATGTTTACACAGTTTTGCTGGTGATTTTCTTTGGAATTCTTTATGTTGTGATCAAAATTGAAATTTTCATTGTGAAATTATTGTTCTGTAGAGGTAAAAAGAAAGATTCAAAGAAACAAAAAATAAATTAAAGCTCATCATAAAAGCTTCCTTATCAATAAATATTTATGAAAAATATATTTGAAATATTCATGCAATCGATTGCATTTATGCTCTTATATCCATAATGTAAACAACGCGAGTGAATATAGAGAAAAAAAATTATTTAAACCATTAACCTGCAATAAGCCTCAATGTTCGTGAAGCTATCATTGAATATGAAGCACATACAAGCGGAGAGCATATATGGAAGGTAAAGGTAGAGACGAATTTTTTTATTATTGATTTTCTGTCGCATGAAATTCATGAAAATATGTTGATACTTTCTAAATAAAAGGCGAAACATTCATTTATTCCCTTTATGACAATAACCTTTATTGATTTCCATCATAATGAATTAGTACACAGAATAAATGTCTTTGCCTATTGAGTAGAATGTATGACAATTTAATGATATTTATTGAACATGATTTTATCTGAACTAGATTAAATATGTAACATATGGAGGTCAATTCAAACTCCCAAATGTAATAATTTCATTACACTGATTTTCCTTACGTAGAGGTTAAGGTTAGTTCTGTTTTATAAATTAAATTTAAAAAATGACAAATATCATTATCATGACATATCAGACTAATACAACGTAAAATCAAAAACTTTAAAGAAATAACTTTTTATCATATTTTATAGGACTCTTTGTAAATTTAATAAAGTGTAAGAGAAATTGTTAAAGACTATGGAAATATAAACAAAAATCTTTAGAAAATATTAAAATTTCATTCATTTAGTTTGGTTTATAAATAAAACTGTATTAATTGTTTTTCTTCAATGTTTAAGTATCATATAATGAAGTTTTATATTTTTATAAAAATTTTCATTTTTGAAATTAGTTATTTAGTTTAATTTAAAGTCATTTTCTAATGAAACTGAGAAATATATATATATTTTTTATAAAATCTTGAGCAATAAAATTTCAATTTTAATTCTACATTTTTCATATATTCTTTTAACAACTTTTTATATTTTCTATAAACTCAATGAAATTAATGCAAGAATTTAATTTATATTTTTCACTTGAATAAATATTTTCCACATAGCTGTGCCTCTTCGTGTTTTAAACAATACTATATAAATTGTTTTATAGCCTCCTCTATAAACTTTAAAAATTTGTTTCAGTATAAATTGTCAAACGGAATTGAACAGTTATAAGAAGGGAAATTGAAAAAATGAAATTTTTATTTTTTGTTATCATTTCTTATTTGGTATTAATTGAGGCTCATCACTCTCATTCAGCCAGTAAAGAAAAGCGACACAAGTGCCCTAGAGGACAAGTTTATATGGTTAACGGTCCTGGACCTTTCTGCTATAGCACATGCTGCGGCCCAAGAGGACCTCCATGTAGATTAGGTTCATTCACCACTGGCTGTTTCTGTAAAAATCCCGACTTTGTTAAAGTTTTTCCAGTCGCAAATAATTCACTTGCTGAACCAAATAACCCTTGCGTGAGAGATTGTAGTAAAGTTGATTGTCAAAAAGCAGCATGTTCAGGAAAAAATGAAGAATGGAGAGATTGCGGTCCAACAAGTATGTGTGATCCACAAGTTTGTAGAGGAATGCAACCAATTTGTACAAAAGAAGACGCTGCAATTTGTGTTGCTGGATGTTTCTGCAAGCCTGGATTTTCTAGATTCGGTAATGATTGTATTGCTGAATGTCCATTATTACCTTAAATTTTATTTTGAGAGAAATTTCAACATGTAATATTTTATTTAACCGCATGCTTAAATAAAATTTTACTTGAGTTATTAATTATGAAAATTTTTGAATTCAAACAAAATATCGCAAATAATTTTTCACAAAATTCTTCGAACAATTTTCAATAATTAAAACTATTGATGATTTTAATAAAAATTTAGGCAGACTATTGTTATGAACTATAAAAGATTTTCGACCAAACATTAAACTAACCTCCTGATTAATTCTTGCAAGTAAAATTTTCAGTTAGATTTAAATTTATTTTATTTTTGCTGAAAAGAATGCTACAATAATAACATTTTGAAAAATAAGCACAACTGAATCAATATGGTATCAATTCCAGCGTTAAAAATATAATTTATATTTCATCATCTAATGAGTCAGCAATCAATATTTTATCTAAGGCAAGTCTATGAGTGACAAAGTTTTTATTGCTTATTATTCTTTTCATGTAAGTATATAAATCGTATTCTGATTTATGAAGACCAAATAAAACTTACAAATGTAAACGTTGGGCAAAAACGGAGAAAAATATTGAGTAATTATAATCTAATTTTTGTGTATAAAGGTAGTGCCATTTAATAGTTGAACATTGCGAAAATTTTTCATCATGACATATCAGACTGATGGAATCTTGACAATTATTCCAAATATGAAAATGGACACAAAAGGAAAACTTTCTTGTGTGTGTGACATGAATAGTATCAGAAAAATATTCGCATGACGTAAGACATCGATTATTTAACTAAAAAACTACAAGTTCTCCAATTCATTCATTCATAGTGTGTCAATCGTCATCAAAAAGTAAAACTAACGTCCGTGGAGAAATGAATGGGAGGAAGGAAAGCTTTGAAGTTGTTTGTTGTAGCTATGAATTGTAAAAATTACACAAAATTGTTCACTGCTCTATCATTATCAAGATGGCAATTAAATCGCAAAGCGGTGAATGGAAATCGACACAAGGCCGAGTGTATAAGAACTTTTATTGAGTAACTAACTGTTTTTTTCAGAGCCTTGATTTTTTTTCTTCCTTCCTTGCTCTTACACAAAAAAGAAAACTTTACACGAAATCAACAAAAATCAATAGAAAAAATGTCACATGAAATGTTTGCTCAAGTGAGTGAAAATTGATTGACAAATTCATCGAATTCACGTGATGCACAAAAACTTTAATGGTAATAAATTTTATTGATTCCGAAAAATAAAATAAATGTGTGTTGAAGACAATTTCATAACTATCAATTATTTTGCAGCATATACAATAAATCAAATTGTTTTTGTGGCAAAAATCATGAAATATTTTAAGAATAAAGAAAATTCATTTTTGCTTTTCATAAAAAAAACTTTTAAGCAATTTAAGCATCTAACAATAGTAAATGTAAAAACATTCAAATTTATATTTTTAACAAAACACAATGGAAAAAATTTGCAATTTAAACTTATTTTCAAATATTTTTGAGCTAACCTTCTTTTGTATACGAGATGAAGCAGATGTTGATGATGACTACATTTAATATAGTTTAGCAGCGTACAGTAAAATGAAAAAATAAGAAAGTGCAAGGTCATGGATAATGACATAAAAAATGTAAACATGAAACTCATTTTTTTCACTCTTATTTCTCTATTTATTTATGTCTTTTTAAAGTGTGAAAATATAATCTTGTGAGAACTTTAAATTTTCAATTTGTTGTCGTTAAATTTCAATTTTCCTTCGAGTTGAAAGTTTAATAAAAGTCTCACCAGATACCATTACATACTTTTTCCAAGACGAATTTGAGTTACCTACCTAATTGAGATTTTACCTAGATTTTATCAATTAGCAAAAACAGCTTTAATACTCATAACATGTGTATGTACTACAGTAAAGAGAATAAAAACATAGAAGTAGATTTTCCTAAAATTTTAAAATTCAAATCTTTCCGGCTTAAATGAATTTGCATTTTCACCCCAGATGTATTTGCTATGATGCACATTCAAAACGAGAAAACAAATTTCGTTCTACTTATAATTCTAAAATCATCTAAATTAATCTCTGCACATGTTGTTCTCAATGTCATATGATCTACAGGAAAAAAAACGTAATGTCTCTTTTATTATGAGCTGTAGCTTCGCTACTGATTGTATAATGCGCTAATTTTTTGACTTCTTCATACACTCTACGTTAAACATTTTTATGCAATTAAATTGATGAAAAAGCAAGTGCATTGACATTAAAGTTGTAATGAAAATTTTTGAACTTTAAATTTTGAAATTTCGGCAATTATGAGCATATCTAACAAACAAAAAACAAAAAACAAAAACTCATTAAAATCTATAAAAAATTCCGAATTCTCAAAAATATACGAAATTTCTTTGAATTTGTAAAATTCGTTATTTTTAAAAAGTTGTAAATTTTTGAAGAATCTGATTTTCAATTACTTTTCTGTTGTAAAAATAAATTTAATTCAATTTTACAACCTACACATAAAATTCACTTCAATAAAAATCAGCATAAGCTTACCGTCAAAATTACACTCATCAATTTTTTTTCAATCTCATCATCATTAAATCTCGAGTTTTCAAGAATTTTTATGAGTATTTCATTTTTTTAACGTTTTCACTTATCATCACTAGCATATACATAATCCTCGTAAAATACTTCATGGTCATCACTTTTACTCTCCACAATCTCATTAGCATTTATAATGCAGCACATTATTATATTTTTTGCGAATAATATCAACATATTTTAACAACTCATTAACGGAATTTTCATAATTTTTTGAGGAATTCAGTGTGCAATTCCATATTAGATATTTAACTATTTTCAATTCTTTTTTGTTCATACAAAAGCTAATTTGAATGATTCATGAGCAAAAAATTTAAAATGCTTTCCTCAATTATAGTGAAACTTAGGAAATATCTGCATCACATTCAATAGCAATCTTGAAAAAGCATTACGATGTGTTAACATCATCTGATAAACTTCCAAATTTTATTAGGAAAATTTTCAGGTTTTCATCTTAGGATGACAAAAATGTTTTAAATTCGCTCATGGGAAATGCCTAATCAAAAAATTTACAAAAAATTTTTTACAATCGTCGACAGTTCCAGAGAGCAGTCTTTTCTTCAAATCTATGAAATTGTAAAAATTGGGTCGCTCAAGGCAATTATTTGAATTGAAAAATGTCTGAATGCCCTCGGGAGAATTTACGATGTAGTCAATTCGAGATTAAGCCAAAGTTTTACAACTTTGTTGTCAACTGGCCAGTTTGGGTATTTGTGCATGATTTAGAAGAAATTTCCTCACTCTCAGCGTCGAACTTAGAAAAAAAACCAATGAAAGAAATTTCGTTGTGTTTTAAGTTTCCGCAGAAACAGACATAGAAAAAGGATCGAAAAATTAATGAATTAAGAAATCATTTCCGGCTCAAATCAACAGAAAATTTTTAATCGTTTGAATGTTAATTTTATTTCTTAATTTGTTTAATAATCTTTCAAAGTTAATTTTAATACCATTTGCTGCATTTTAAGATTAATGACTGAAAAAATTTTTGTTATCAGTTTTATCTAACATTCATTTCCGAATATCAAATCTGCTATTAAAGCAATAAATTTTCCTAAAACGAAGAGAAAGCCATTAAGGAGAAAATTGGTTCTCTAACAAATTGCCTGCAAAAGCCATTATTCAAATCAATTTCTCATCAAAATCGGCCTTGAATTTCCAAAATTGTTTAATTTAATTAAAAGTCTCATCACTTACTTTATTAAACTCACTCTCTCTCTCTCTCATCTATGACCGTTTTCATCATTGCTGATTGAATTTGAGCTATTAATAATAAATTTTTGTCTAGAAATTTGATATCGTGCAGTTGAGTTTTATTATTGATTAACAATTTCCGTCTGTGATTACCATCTGTTCATTTACTAGGGAATTCTAGGAAAATAATTAAACAATCATTTATTTGTCGGTACGGAATTTGTTAGAAATTTTGTTTTTCTTCTAAAGAAATCTTGATGATGAATTAGTTCACTGCACTAATGTTTTATGACATTAATGGATTTTTTCAATTATTCACATCACCTTGCAATAA
>JACWBX010004020.1:618-47938 GCA_014622435.1 Polypedilum pembai
AATATTTTGATACTCTTTACTGTATTATTTAACATTGAAGAATGAAATAAATCGAAATAAACAATGACTTAGTTGTAGAAATAAGTTTTATACTTCTTATATCTAACGAACATTTAAGGTTTCAAAAATTTACATGCAAACGTTTGCAAACGGTATGTTGCCAACCCTAGTTTTTTACTGTACAAATTTTGACCATTAATCTAATTTTATATTAAAAGATGCACCACACGAACAACCACCATCTGCTTTGGGATTATTTATAATTCGAAAACCTGCTCTTATCAGTTCTTCATGATAATCTATTGTTGAGCCTGCTACATATTCGATTGAAGTCTCATCAATTACTACTTTTGCATCATCAGAACCAAACTGTAAATCATCTGAATTAAGTTGAGTATCAATATCCAGTTTATATTGAAAGCCACTGCATCCTCCTCCCTAAAATAACAATCGAAAAAATGTTAATTGAAATGGATGATGAATCATATAAATATTTATATTGAATTACTTCAACTGTAACACGGAGAAAAGAACCATCTTGACATATTTCTTTTAATCTCTTTCTACATGAATCACTTAGTTTCAGCTCATTTTGCTTTTCTACCGCAAAACTTCTTTTCGATGTTATATTCACTAGTCTTGACAGCAAAATAAAATTTTGAGATCTAAAATATGGAGAAAAATAAAGAATAATTGAAATTTAATGAATGTCACACGATTACTCACTTCAAAAAAGATTTTAACGCAACGTTTGCCATGCTAATCAATGCCTCACAATTAGTTTATCGAATAACTTTTCGATTATGAACATCGCAAAACAATATTTTATAATGAGAGAGAAAGAGACACAATCAGCTGATATGGCTTCGTTTATCATTTTTGTGACAAAAAAAGTTCTTAATTAACTGTTAGAGATTAAATTTTTTTATTTAGTGTGAAAAATTATTTTAGATAATGAATCATTACTAATAATTAATAATACATTATGGGACGAATTTTAAATTTGAATATGTTACGTAAAAAGCGAATTCATCCAAAAAAATAAGAGCGGAGAGAGAAATATTTTCTCAGTCCATTCAAAAGTTTTGATCAATGAACACTTAAATTCTGTTTCTGTCTTTTTATTTGCATAACTCGCTTTTTTACATCCGAATGGGTAGGTAAAATGCTTTTAACTTAATTAAATATCATATTCAAATTATTACCATATCTCATAGTAATTAAAAATGTAGGATAAAATATTTAGCATATGGACTAATCTCTAAAAATCGTCAAATGTAATAATATTACTGAGCTAAATTTAGCTTTCGTTTGCAAGAAAAAATTATCCTACCTAAAAATAAAAATGGGTAACAATATCAACATAGAAAAGAGGATATGATATTTAAAATAATATTTCATAGCATTAATGGCATTATTACAACACTTTAATTATTAATTTTTGTATCTATTTTTAATAGACGAACGTGAAAACATCGGCGACTGGTATTTCCATGAAAGAAATCAACAAAATCATCTAAACAACAATCATGAAGAAGAGGAAGCAAATATTAAAAGTACGAAATCAAAGACTAAAGACTTTTTAACAAACGAAATCAATGAGTTACATGCTATGTCAAAGTTGAGTCTCTACGAAGGAGATGATAAAGTAAAATTGGATGATAAGTAAGTGCCCATGAAATTCTTTTATTTTTCAATGAAATAAAACGTCATCATAATGCATATTATTATACTTAGCGTATCTACTCGCTCTTCCCTACTTGCCAAAGATGACTTAGTAAATGAAATATACGGCCTCAATGAGAGAGATAGGTTTTTGTAAGTTTTACGGTTAAGCGAGTGACACATCTTTATTATATGACTTATTTTTTTTGGGAACTTTTAAGAGAGTGCTTTTTACATTGGTGTTTGTACTTTTAGACACATTTCTTTTCCTTTCTTTTCAAATGATATTATATAGTTAGATACCTTTTCATATATGATACTTAGACACTAATGACCTTGACAATCATGTCAATTATTAACTGCGTGTATTGCCTTGTTTCCTGCTTTTAAAATGTTACGTTGCTGCTTTGGAGTGTAATAAGAATAAAATATAATTTGCTATCTGAAACCAATGTTTGTGATTCACAGAATTTTTTACAATTAAAACAACAAAATTTTCCACTCTTATTTTTCTACTTCTTAGAGCTGCTGAAGAAGATAGTCCAGCGGAACAGTCATTGCGGTCATCGATACGATTTGATGAAGGAGGTGACTTTGAGTCATTAGCAAAAGATGAAAATGATGTTCATATCAATGTAGCACATATGCCATTAAATGAATCTCAATATCCTAGAAACCCTTTTGGCGACAGAGACGGCGACGTAAATTCTACATTATATTTTGATGATGGAGAAAGGTCAGTCGACTTTGTGTTAGTATGGAAAAAATTGATTCCTACTGATGGTGATGATGAGAAAGAAAGGGAAGAAATTGAGAGAAGAGAACAGAGCAGAGCCGAAAGAAGAGAAGTGTTTGAAGAAAATCTCTTACACGAAGGACTCGAATTGGAGCGATATGTAGTTGATGATGAAATAACATTCGTTAAAATTCATGCTCCACTTGAAGTTCTTCGACGATATGCAGAAATATTAAAATTACGAATGCCAATGAAATTGGTGAGTATTAATTTTCTTGTCATTGCATGAAATATTTCATCTAAAAAATGATTCATATGTAAAAAGAAGAAGAAAATCTCATTAATAAGCGTGAACTGTCATATTCAGGGAAATGCAAATTAGCACATATACGAGTGTTTTCTGCACAATGATGAAAAAGATTGATGTGTTTTGACTTTATAGATTAGATCAAAAAAAAAATGTACATAAAAATAATTAGTTTTTTATGGGTGAAAATTATGTGAAAATTAAATTATGATTCCGTTACAGTCCTTGTGCAGTACGCAACAGAACTTTAATCATCAAAGGCGCGGAACATTTATTGAAAAGGTTCATAATGAGTTTTGTTTTTTACGTTTTTTCTGAACTTTCCGTGTGTTGAAGAAGATGGTGATGGTATTTTGTCAAAAATGTGTGAAAGTCTAACTCTAACTAAATTAACTCAATCGTTTATTTATTTCATTTTTGGCTTTTGATACAGTTTTGTTACTAATGTCATTAAGCTTACAATTCAAACATATTCCTTTTAATATTCAATTACTATACTTATATTAATTTTTAAATCTCAATTTTAGATCCCTGGACTAACATCTTTTCAAAGCCGCACAAAATCATTTTATCGCACTTCGATCGACTTTTTCATGAAAAAGTTTATGGTTGATGAGAAACACTTTCCTCCGATTTCACATAGATTCACAGCCATATACGCTAGAGATAAAGAATATCTCTTTGATTTAAATCATCCAAATTTTTTTAATACTTGGGTCCGTGCTAGAATAGTACAATTTATATTAGATCGTCAGCGATTCTCAAAAAATAATTCACATGATTTTAGTTTTGGAATAGATCGTCTTATAAGCATTGACGAGACATATATCGCTGCTTATGCCTTACATGACGGTGAAATTGATAATAAAGAGAGCAGAAGACATTTACTTTATACAAAATGGGCTTCATTAAAAAAGATCTTTCATCATCAACCATTAGATTATATAAAAGATTATTTTGGCGTAAAAATTGGAATTTACTTTGCTTGGCTAGGGTAACAAAGAGTTGATAACTTTTTAATCAAATAAATACTTTCATTTCGTTCTTTTATTTTTCAGATTCTACACCTACATGCTAATTTTAGCTTCAATTGCTGGAATAATTAGTTTTATCTTTTCTATAAAATGGATGAAATCGAATCCAATCACGCAACAAATATGTATGACCAATACAACTCAACCTTATATGATGTGTCCATTGTGCGATAAGTTGTGTGATTATTGGGACCTCAAGGAAACGTGCCTACAAGCTGAAATCACATCTCTTCTAGACAATCCAAATACTGTTATTTTTGCAATTTTCATGTCATTTTGGGCTGCTTTATTCTTGGAAAATTGGAAACGATATAGTGCTGAAATAACTCATAGATGGGATTTAACAGGATTTGATGTACATGAAGAACATCCCAGACCTCAGTATCTTGCAAGATTAAAATCTATTAAAAGAGAGAAAAAGGATTCTGTTACAAATGTATCAGAACCTAATGTTCCATTTTGGAGAATGAAATTACCTGCAACATTACTTTCAGTATCTGTGGTCTTACTTTTGATTGCTGTTGCATTTGCCACGGTTCTTGGTGTAGTTCTATATCGAATGTCAGTACTAGCATCTTTATCAATTTATAGCAACTTCTCTACATCTGTCACCATTCTTTTCACAACCACTACTGCAGCCGTAATTAATTTAATACTCATCGTCATTTTAAACTATGCATATGAATCTCTCGCAGAATGGTTAACAGAACTCGAATTATTAAGAACACAAACAGAATTCGATGATAGCCTAACTTTAAAAATTTACTTACTTCAATTCGTGAATTATTATGCCTCGATATTTTATATTGCTTTTTTCAAAGGAAAGATTATTGGGACTCCAAAAGCATACAACAGATTTTTTGATTTTCGTCAAGAAGAATGTGGGTTGGGAGGTTGCCTTATGGAATTATTTATTCAATTAGCAATCATCATGATAGGTAAATAATCAGTTTTTAAAACATCTTTCTTCATCTAACTTATGAGTTTATTTAAAACTTCTATTTTAGGTAAACAAACAATGAACTGTTTCGTTGAAATGCTTTGGCCAGTTTTGATGAAATATTTAAATTCACTTCGATTGCGAACTGGAAAAAATCCCGATGGACTTAAAGAAGAAAATCGACGATATGTCAATGATTTGAAGTTAATTGAATTTGGATCACGTGGACTCTTTCCAGAATATCTCGAAATGGTGCTACAATATGGTTTCATTACGATTTTTGTCACTGCCTTCCCACTTGCGCCGTTTTTTGCTCTTCTCAATAACATCTTTGAAATGCGATTTGATGCCAAAAAATTACTTTTACATTATAGACGACCCATCTTTGCACGAGTGAGATCGATAGGAATTTGGTATCGAATTTTAGATTGCATCAGTAAATTGAGTGTAATTACAAATGCCTTTATCATTGCATTTACCAGTGACTTTATACCTCGTTTAGTTTATATGTTTTACTATTCAAATGATGGAACACTCAATGGATACGTAGATTGGACACTAGCAAGATTTGATACTAGTGAGTTTAAGAACGGAACAGCTCCTCTACCAGCAATAACACAATATCACAACATTACCGAGTGTCGATATCAAGATTTTAGATATCCACCAAATCATCCAAATGAATATGAACGCACGGGAGTCTTTTGGAATGTATTCGCCGCTCGTCTTATCTTTGTTGTGCTTTTTGAAAATGCTGTCGCTGTTGTTATGTTGCTTGTACGTTGGCTCATACCAGACATTTCAAACGAATTGCGTGACCAGATAAGACGCGAAGCTTATATCACAAATGAAATTGTCATTAAACAAGAAGCTTTAAGAGCAAGTAAAGCTGTATCACCTCACAGTTACATAAAAAGTCAATCTGCATGGAATAAGTTGCTGGCCAACAATTTATCTGGTTCACAACTTGATCTTTTCATACAAAATGAACAGGAGGAACGATCAAGAAATCGTTTTAAAAGAAGAAACAACAAAACTGGTGACTTTTTGCACAACGAAAATATACAAAATGATATTGAAAGTGGAGATAATAATCAGTCTAAGAAAGGAGAAGAAACAAACGTTTAATCAAAACTTTATCGTCCTTTTTACATTTATTAATCTATATTAGACTTATGTTAAGACGCTTTTAATATAAATTTTAGATGGATGTTAATCACACCTCTTCCTCGTTATAAAAATCATGCCAAATGACCAAATGATCAGAACTGATAAAATGATAAGAAGACCATCATCTATTAAGCATGGTGCCATAAATGAATGGAAAAATTTTTGTTTGTCGCCATGTGAACATTTAATGTTTAAGTTTATAGAGTTACCAAATTCTTCATCTTCTATGTGTTTTTGATTATTTTATACATAATGAATGTAAGACAAATACTCGAAATATGATAATATTTTTAAAGATCTGATTGTAACTTTACAAAAAGCTTTTAATATTTTTTTTTGCCACATTTTTGTGATAATTATGTTGTGCCTTTTTGTTAAATGTACTACTTACCTATTATTATTTTAATACCTATTGTTGTGAATCGAAATGCTTTTAAAGTATCGATCTACATAAGTTGCACAATTTAAATCTTTTTTATTTTTATTAAAAACACTAAAAATTATCTATTTCTAAAGAAATAATTCTTGAAATTTTATCTTTATAATATATACAAATATCATAATGTGATTCGGAGAAATATTTTTAAAATATTATGTCATTTATTTCTTCTACATGGAATCTCTTATTGGAATAAAAATTGTTAAACTTTAAAATTTTGTTTTTTTGTATAACGATTCATATTTAAAAAAAATTTTCACGAAAAAAATGAATTCGCTTTTTATTCTTATTTCAATTTATAATTGTAAATTTTAATTTATGAGTTCTTGATATAGCTACTTGTTCTAAATAGTCAGAATCGTTATTATTTTTAATATAGTTAGTCATCTAATCTTTTTTAATTCAATCATTTTGAATAATTTCATTTAACGTTTTCTAGAAATTTAAATATCTTGAACAAAAAAAGATGATTTCTTTAAAATAAGACTTACTATAAATGAACAGTAAACCAATTACTCTAATATCTATTGTATTTTATTATTAAAAGAAATTACTGTTTTTAATTGAAAGAATCAACTTACTCAGAACCCAAAGATAACTTAGTCGTTAAATGATATTAATTTAACGAAGAATGTATGACTCTCGTTGGGTGTGTAGACATTCATGTAGACATTGAACAGAGATGCAAAGACAGTTGTTTACCCCCTCAGTCAGTTTAAAAAAATTTTCATAGGGAAAGACGCATTTTTTAATCGTGTGAAAAGAAAAAAAATAATTAAAGAATATCAACATGTCTGAACGAGAGAATAACGTTTACAAGGCTAAATTGGCAGAACAAGCAGAACGATATGATGGTAAGTTGAAAATTTGCTCGGATATCAGTGTAAATTCAATGAAAATGAAAAGTTAAAGCGCGGCGTCGCTAGAAAATTTTCATCAATGGCTTCCATGCTTCAGTAAAAAGAATAAAAATTCGATATGCCATTAAAATTTGTGAAATTGGTACGAAAATGGACTTAAAATGCTCAAAAACTATATAAAAACATAATTGGAATATTTATGAACTGATAAGATGTGATTATTTGTGAAATCTGAAGCAATTATCTTGTGAAAAATTATAATTACATGAAACAAGAGAATCGGCAATATTATATATATATTTCGCATGTTCTTTATGCGTCATCACATAGATTTAGAACGACGAACGTTCTCGAGCTAAATTATCATTCAAATTCCCAAGAGTATTACTCTAAACCAATATTCGCGTTTTAAAAAATTAAACAATTGGAAATAGCGGTCTGCAAAAATTGCACTTTCTTCTAACTATTCAAAAATTTCATTCACCCTCTCATCTCGCACACATTCAAATCTCGCCGCTGCTGCTGCTGCTTTCAATGCCTGTCTTCAGACACACTTTTTCTTTACAAATACACTCGTCAAGTAGCCCACGAGAGTATGAAGCTTTAATAGTTACTTCTTTTTTTTACTCTTTCTCTCTCCCTCTCACACATTTTATCCATCTCTGCGAGAGAAGAATATGTGTATGTATCTTCAAGAAATAACTTTTTTTTTCTCCTCCTCATGCATATCATGTTCTCGTTCGTTTCGTCAGGAGTAATAAAAAGAAGATATGATTTGAATGTATATGTGTGCGAGAGTTGCTGCTAACGTAAAGTGTAAAAAAGAGATGGGTAGAGAAAATCAATAACTTCTTCTATGGAACCATTTTCATTTTTTCCTCTTCTATTTGAGTCGTTTTTTTTTTGCACGGAGAAAGAAAATCCATGCTTCATAACCTTTCATAGTAGAGCATGTTCATCGAATTATCGTCTACTTCATCTATTGAGAAAAATTGATTTTTCAAGCGCAAAAATGAGCGACCTGCCTTCTTTATTAAATATGCTTTTAATTCATGTGGATATAATTTTACTTCGATAACGATAGTAGTGATACATGCAGGCACTTTTGAATGATAAAAAATTTTTCTTTTAAAATTTGAAATTTAAAGCTATAGAGTTTTTGTACAATTCATATACCATTTAAGAATGTGAGACACGCATAATAATTTCATTTAGGCGATTTGTCAATTGCGAAGTAAATAATTAATTGCAGCGCGTCTTAATTTTTTTTACTAACATTTTCAACATCATCCGCACTCTATTAAAGCTCCATAGCGCGACGAATGTTCCTAAAAATAAATCTGTCTTGTTATAAAATTTGCGAGAAAAAAATTGAGCTGAAAGCTGAGAATATATATATTTTAGAATGCAATGAAATTGATGAAAAAGCCGACTGGACATACGAGAAAACGTTCAATGACATTTGAAAGACTTTAAATGCAAAAAATGCTATAAAAATTAATCAAGTGCAATACACTTTCATAACTGCCTAATCTAACTCTTTGACTTTTATCTTGCGATAAACTTTTTTCCCGCTCATTTCACTAATTCTTTCATTCTCGCACAGGAAAACGCTCACATTTTTTTACCTCGAGGCTAATTCACATTCTTGTCAATGGTTCATGTTTAACAGTTGTATAAATATAAATAGAAAGTTGCCGATTTTACGAAAATTGCTTCCATTATAATTTTAATAAAATAAAGAATTTGAATGGTACCATTACATATTTTCCTCTCTGCCAATTTGATTTCATCAGCAAACAATGAACAAAAATTTATTTTCAATTTCCGTTCCCTACCAATCATCATGCTCGTTATTTTTTGCTATTCTTTGTTGCACCTTTAAAAGTGCTTTTTTACTCTCTACTATTCTATCAGTGATGCAATAATATTACAACAATGATATTATATAGAACTGTAGTAGTAACAAGCGAAATCACTGGACGAGAAAAAATGCGCGTAGAAAGATTCTGAAAATGTCATTGAAACTCGTTCCAGAAATTGACCATTGATTTAAAATACGTACAAAATATTTCATGTGACTGTAGAGAAGAATGTTTCAATACAGGTGTCGTTTAGCAAGAGAAAAAAAGAACCTTTTCTATCATATGAAGAACACACTATATACATATAAGTAAAACTTAAACCTGTTTGTGTTGAAAAAAATGATTCTCTTTCTCTCTCTCCTTTTTACTCACTTACTCATTCGGACTTTTTCAATTTCTCTTCATCTATCTTTCGTTCGTTATGATGCCGGGGGAATTTTTCTGTTTAAAAACCACGCGGACAGTAAAAGTTGGCAACAATGCTTCTTCACTTGCTACTGCTGCCGCTATCTACTAGTGCCGGTTTCAATTCATTAACTTGCATCTCCCTCTCCTTCTTTTCTTCGCACTATGACGATTTAACAAAAAAATTTCTGCTATGACTCATTCATGTAGTGATGTGATGATCAAATTGGCATGAAAGAGAAAATTACACACGAAAATAAAAATGAGACATAATTTGCGCTCTTACTCATTTATATACAACGACAGTAAAAGCATTTTTGTGTCTATGGAATGAGAGAAAAAGTTACAAAGTTTTTACAACTTTTATGTCTAATTGTGAATCTGGCAAAGAGAGAAAGAGGAAACGAGAAAATTGAATTAGTTGATTGCTACAAAAAAATTCTGTTATTTGAAAAGCAGTTCTGACAGTAACATAATGATTTCGATCATTTGAAAAAAAGAATCGCTTAATAGACTAACATGAAAGATTTCATTCCTTTCTTTAATTCTTATATTTGTCAATACAATATGATGTTAATAATTTTTTATCACTTGTGATTTGTGTGGAGAAAAATTAGAGACGACGAGCGATGACTTTTTTCGCACATACGCTAATAAATGACATGTGTATCATATGATCCGTTAAATTACTGTATTTCATTTGTGCTCAATTTACAACTTTTCGTGCTTTGTGTGTGTATGTGATATATTAACCTACGGAGTTTCTATCAACTTTCTTACTTCCTTTAATTCCAATTCCCGCAATAGTTAATCAATTTCAATATATATCATTATTGCCACGATATATTAATTAAGTAATCAGTAAAAGGAGAAAATGATCTCATCGTTCGTACTATTACTGCTGTTTAGAAGACAGGTGCTCCATTACATACATTTAGTTCTATTTCATGAGAGAATTCTGTCTCATTTTATATTTAATTGATATTCAATGTCAACGACAACTTTTTTGCCCATTAAAGATTTATTTCTTATTGATTATTTTTCACAATACTTTCAATGATAATATTATTATTATTTCACATAGAAAGTGAAATTACGAAGTTCTGAAGGTTTTCATATGCTAGGAAAAATGATATTTGATATGAGGTGACATCACGGTGAACAAGTGTGGCACGGAATAAGTTATATTTGAAACTGTTGTTTTAAAAAATATAAATAATTTTGATAAAGCTTATTTATAATGATGATGAGTGTTTTGCTCAAATAATTAATTAAATGCTCTCTTCTTTACTAAAAATTTTTATCATTATGAAAAAGAAAAACCACAAAGTTCTATGTAGAACTTTTTCTAGCGAATTTTGTGGGTAACTAAACTTTTTCAATTTTATGATTTTTCTATGAAACAGTGAAGCGTAGAATACAGAGTAAATATGTGTTTTCCTTCACCAACAAATCATGCAGAAATTTGGTTTTCCCTCCTTCTTTTGTTTATCTTCTGAATTGTAAATCTAAAAGGTAGAAAACGAAACTTTTGCTGAATATGCTCAATTTTTTTCCATTCTGTTTTCATTAAAAAGCCACATGTAATATCATAAAATAAGTATGCAGGTATATATTGACGACAAAAGAAGGTGGTAGTGTTGTTTACCTTTCAATAAAATTGAAATCACTCTATGCTTTGCTATAGATAATATTAAGCTGTTATTTTTAAAAAGAGCAAAAAGAAGAAATTTTACATTTGATACCTGAAATTCCGTTGAATTTTTATACAAGTTGTTAATGAGTCATTGATAGTTGTTGACTTGTGCGAAAACAAATTTTTAATGTTTGTGTAGTTGATTACATGAGTCAAATCACATTTGATTTGAATGAATGAATAAATGCAAAGTAAAATTAAGGTCGTCCTTGCAACACTGAAAAATAGAATAAAAAAATGAATGCAAAGTAATGGCAAATTATTGATTCATGTCACGAGACTTCGTAATGGTTCAATGCACTGAAAATATTTTTTGGCGCCCATTTAAGTTGTTTTATGTGTCGGTCGACCACATTTTTACGCTCTTAATTTTATTTCTTCGAAAGATGATGTGTGTATTCTCTTTTTTTTGCTATAATGTGTACATATAACAAATGTATAAAAATAATATTGCGTGGAGCTTTTTAGGGCATTTGCCATCAACAACGGTCACATAATGTATGTGTTTTAACTCACCCGACACTCGAGAAATTATTAATCACAAATGGTGCTAAATTTTATGAGAGTTTTTTTTGCTACTGCTTTTATTTGAAGAGGATTTCACTGTGCTCATTCGTTGTTGTTCTCTTGTGAAAAAGCATACAACCATAATTGTTAAGCATACACACGTTTACATGCTTTTATTATATGAAGAGGACTATAACATAAAAACGACTTTCCTTGTTAGATTCAAATTTGTCTTAAAAATGTAGAAAGAAGAGACTAATGATTCATTTGTTAAGATGTTAAATAATTATAAAATGCTAAAATACAAAAATGCATGTGATTAATCTTTTTTATCACACTATCCAAAAAAGTTATATTTTTGACTTTTTTTTCATGTCGCATTTGACCATTAATAATACAAATATATAATTGAGTTCAATTTAAAACGAGTCATTAATGAGGATATGACAATATTGTTTTGCAAAAAAATTTAAAATCGAATGATATAAAAAGGGAAAAAGCACAAATTTCTCTTTCGTGATTAATAAAAAATTATTTGAATTTAAAGATTAAAGAGAATACTCATGAAAAAATCCACAAAAAAATTTCACATGGAAGGTATAATGCTATAAGTAGATAGCAAATTCATGTTTGCCGATATTATATTGTACATGCTTGAATATGGTGGTTCAATTGCTCTTGCGCAATTGAGACTGTTAATGTCGCGCATAAGCAAAAATTTCTTTTACTCCTTGCTCGCCCACCATCATTCTCTCACTCCACTTAGTCGTGCACACATACAAATACTATAATTTTCATAAGGTCCCGTAGTCGATGTTGTCGTATGACTTTTTCTTCAGTCAGTTTCATTTTCAATGCTAAATGTTATAAAAATACACGACAACAGTACAACCCTTATTTCAAACGACCATAATTGTCGTGAGCTTTCTTGTTAATATAAAGAATCAGTAAAAGAGCTCTAAAAATGTTTTCTTTCATTAAGGTGAACTTTATGTTCTTCTCCTTCCTTTTAAAAAATACATTTTCTTTGAAATGAAAGTAAATTTCTGCCTGCCTGCCAGCCACTACAGTCAATTACTCGTGTATGTGTGTTTAATGTCTATTTTTGCCCTTAAAAGGAAAAAACCGTCTGAATTTCTTTTTAACAATGGCATAATACATGTCGAATGAGTGTCATATTAATGTGTATCCTAAAGAGAATTTAGGGATACATTTTTTTCTCAGGCAAAAGCTTTTGTCAAAAAAAATGTTGATATGAAAATGTGATTTGATTTATCTGTTTGCCTTTATTTTAATGTGTATGCGTGAGCACCTAAACATACTCGTAATAAAAAATGTGTAATCACGTGTCTCTGTAGAAATTGAAATCAATTTTTTTGTTCTCACTTTAGTATGAAGAAATGTGTTGATGTAGGTACTTGCATATTTTAATCTTATCGCATTATGATGTAAGGAATTTTTCGCCTCTGATTTATAAAAATGTTTTTACATCATTTGAAGAGAGATGGAGAAATGTAAATATGCATTCATAATAAAAATTATTTAAATTCATTTCTTTTGATTCTCTTCTATTTTACTCATAGAATATCAGATGAATGATGATTTTTGGAAAAATGTTGTTTTCTTTTTAGAGAGAGTATTAAAAGATTGATGAGACCTAATTTTTCTATTCCTGTTGTTTAGAGAAATTCTTTGCTCATGCAAAATTTTATTTATATTTTTGGGTTTCATTTACCCTTGATTTCTCATTTATACTTTTTCTACCACTCAAAGGTAGATTTATCATAAAATAATATTTTTTCTTTATTGAGTTTTTTTGCTATGTAAAATTCCTAAAAAATTTAAATCTCTTAATACGATATAAAGTAATTAATATTAAGTTGGGTAAAATTGAAATTCTACGTTCATTTAAGAAAAAAAATTACTATCTTGAATGATGAATGAAAGTTTAGCATTGACATAGTTGTAATAGTGTTCATTACTAAACTAAAATACAAAAATCAATCTTTTGCTCACGCAACAAAATTATAAGATTTATTTATCCTTCAGAAAAATAAAAAAAAAATAAAAATCGATGCACATATAAATAAGAATAGTGTAGCTTTCGCACAAAGAGTATAAAAATAAATTTCTTTTGGATTTCACACAAATAATCACTATTTTATCAATGCGTTTCTCTTTCATCGTACAATAAATGATTACAATCATTTGTAAATTCTAGACTCTACCATTGATTTTTAGATGACGACAAAATTAAATTTTCCTTTCCTATTATCACATGTACATGCTAAATTATTCTATTTTTGATTCGTTAAATAAAGTGTCAGCCACTTAAAAAAAATTTATTTTTTTAATTTACAGAAATGGTTGATGCTATGAAGAAGGTTGCTTCAACAGATGTTGAACTAACAGTTGAGGAGCGTAATTTATTATCAGTCGCCTACAAAAATGTCATTGGAGCTAGACGTGCATCTTGGCGCATCATCTCATCAATTGAACAGAAAGAAGAAAACAAGGGAGTTGAAGAGAAATTGGAAATGATCAAAAATTACCGTGCACAAGTAGAGAAAGAACTGCGAGATATATGCTCGGATATTTTGGACGTTTTGGACAAACATCTTATACCATGCGCAACAACAGGAGAATCGAAAGTATTTTACTATAAGATGAAGGGCGATTATCACCGTTATTTGGCCGAATTCGCAACTGGAAATGACCGCAAAGAAGCAGCCGAGAATTCACTAGTAGCTTACAAAGCTGCCAGCGATATTGCTATGACCGATCTACCACCCACACATCCAATCCGATTGGGACTCGCATTGAACTTCTCCGTGTTTTATTATGAGATTCTGTAAGACTTTATTTTGTTAATAATTTAATTAAATATTTATTATTCAAAATAATTAATATTATAACAGGAATGCGCCAGACAGAGCTTGCAGATTAGCGAAAGCCGCATTTGATGATGCTATTGCAGAATTGGATACACTCAGCGAAGAAAGCTATAAAGATTCCACACTTATTATGCAATTATTAAGAGACAATTTAACTCTTTGGACATCAGATATGCAGGGAGATGGTAAACAAATAAAAATTTATGAGTCTTTAAATTTTTATTTCTTAAAATGAAATTTTTTAGGTGAAGGCGAACAGAAAGAGCCAATTCAAGATGTTGAGGACCAGGATGTGTCGTAATTGAGTCGCCATCAATAATTAAAATTCAAATACCACACTCCACCAACTCTTATATTTTCTATCAAAAAAAAATCTTAAATGTTCCCTCCCCCACATCATATAATGTATAATTTAAAATGAAAGCAACAACAAAAATCTTGTTTGTAATCTTCTTCTTTAAGATTCTCTTTATGCAGGCAACAGTTAAAAATCATTGTTTAATTTTTAATCTTCTCGAGAGACACATTTTAATTTGTGATTATTAGGAATGTTATAATCACTATGAAAATAACAAAGAGATAAATCTTTTTTTTTTGTTCGATCATTATTTTATTTTATTTCTTGTTCTTTTGATTTAGTCTTTCTTTTTCATTTATGCATCATCATTTCTTTCACACAGAAAACAAAAAAATAAAACAAGTCGTCTCTTTTTGTAAAGAATGAAACAATTTTCCATAAAATTAAGTGAGCAAATCCAAAATTGAAAAAGTCTTTACAATTTAATGATAGCATTTTCATACGAAATAAGCATATAAGAAGTATAAGCAACCCTCCCTGCTCCTCCTCTCCAAAAAAAACCTACCAATACGTCTCCCTTCCCCTTTTTAATCAAATGTGTGTGTGTAAAAAATTAATGAGGATAAAACTCAAGTTCTTTCTATTTTTTTTTTTTTTGGTTTTCCTTTTATCACCTTATACTCTCACTTTCTCCTAGACTGAAGTGGAGAAGGAGATGTTTAAAAATTATTATGAATAATAATTAAATGGAATGTGAGTCACAGTTTAAGTGTAAAGTGAAAGTGAAAAAAAGAAGATGAAATAAGTAACCAACCAAAAGAGCCAGTGAAAGCAGATAACAATTATAAAATTTCATCCATTCTTTTGTTTTTAGTGAACATAATGAATAATTAAGCATTATTTACTATTTATAAGACATGGAAAACAATTTTTTAAAGATCTAGCTGTCATCGATAGAAAGAGGAGTGATAATACATCTCTTTCAATCGAGTAAAATGGCATTAAATTTTACATTCTTAATTCAAAGCAAGAAAATATCGATAAATTTATATTATTATAATCATGTTTATACACACAAAATTTCTCATGTCGCTCGCGCGCGTCTTGAAAAAAGCTTTATAGGAGGAGTTTCTTTACAATTTTTTTGAGAAAAAATAATGAAATTATTTTTTTCTTTAACCTTATGAGTTTTGCTTATCATTTTATGTTTTCAGCTTCGTGCTTACATTTTATTTTAATAATGAGAAAACATTAATCAAATTCACACAATCTTATGCAAAAATGAATTTAAATATGGAAGAGAGCAAAAGAAAAAAATCATATAAAAATTGACTATATGTTCTTTTTCGGCGACCACCATAATCACCGGCTATTCTTTATTTTCACCCTCAGAAAGGGTTTATCATTTTTTCAGATGATGATTATACTTTATATGTTGAAAGCTCGTATTAAATTTAACATTTTTATTTTCTGATTCCATGATACATTTCTGTTCATGAAACGTTATAATAAAACAGAATGAAAATAAGAATTTCTTATTTAAATTATCATTTGTTCTTATTATTATTTCATTTTTACAGCACATATTAAGTTTGCAGTTTTTTCTGTTTGTTTTTAGCGATAATACACACTTTCTCTCTAAAGAAGAAAAAGAATAATGTGCATGCATACATAAACATTATCCATTTTATAGACAAAATTCAGGAGGCGTTAACTTATTATAAAAAAAACAAAAATAAATAAGACCGCTATATACATACATTAGGTTGAAAGCAATTAACAAAAAGAGAAACCCTTAAGTCACATTTTCAAAAAATATATAATTGGTAATTAATTAAAAAAAAGAATGAAGATTAAACATAAAAGTTTATCTCACAGACCGATATTTTATTCTCTATCGCAACAATTATCATAGTATGATTTTTTTATCACACACAATAATTTAAATGATGATAAATTTGAAGACGTAATAAGGTAAAGTTACAGACACAAAAAATGAAAAATAAATAAATTTAATACATGCCCAAGGAAAAACAGCATAAGTAAATGATTAATTATACTAAATTAATAACATGAATGTATTTAAACTAAAATGAAAAAAAATTATAATTAAATAGTAGTCATTCGCCGTTTATTCTCTCTCTATTTCGCCAATTGAATTCTCTTTTTGTAAAACTTTTTCTTAAGAAAATTGATATAAAAAAGTATGACAAAATTGAAATACATCCGATGATGAATATGATAAAAAAGTATTATGAAAAAATGAAACATTAATTCAACAGCCAATATGTATGAGGAATTTATTTATCATTTTAAATATCATAGTTTCTTATCTAAAACGTCACGTAAATCATGAATGATTATTTATTTGCATAATATCACACACATTCACAAAGCAGCAAGTTTATGAATAGTTTCTATCTTTTTTCCATTTCCTCATTTTTGATTTATCTGAAGAATTCTTCTCTATTTCTATTAATCTTCTCTTTTTCCTGTAATTTTGTTCAAATTTGCAATTCAATAAACAATTCTAGTTTTAAAAACAATAAAAAAATCAATAGCGTTTTATTTAAGTAAAAACTTTATTTTAATAATGGAATATTTGCATATAAAAATAAAGTAGGGTAGGTCTTGAAAATATTCTTATTGAAAAAATGGTAATATAAAAATAATAAATATGGTTTTGCAATACACAAAATTTAGCATGAAAATATGCTCGAATATGTGTGATAAAATCTCATAATTTATTTTTTATTCGATTTAGCAGCTCATTCATACGTTGACAGCTACTCCGATTTTTGATCGTGCCTCTCACAGCTTGTAAATGATTGAAAACTTTATGATGAGTTTTGCTGTCAATCATTTGACGATTTTTGATCGATAAATTCCACAACCTAATAGCTAACTCAAACATTTTGTCATCACACAAGTCTGCTTTCAATGCGACACGTTCAAAAAGATCTAAAGCCGTTTGACATTGAAACTTTGGCCTCTCACTCATCTTTTGAAGAATTTGAAGCAATTCATCGAGAACGCCTGTCGCTATCTCATTTATTTCAGAGATAAATTTGGAATCGGAGCCGTAGAGTTGATCATTGGAAATGACATTTTGAAGTTTATACGGATATGTCTCTTGTGCTGCTGTACATAGCATATCAAGCAAACTCAATTGAATAATTGACTGAGTTGATTGATTTGCATCATATTCAATTTCTTTCAGTTGTTCAATCAATTGTCTAAGAAGATAGAGAACGCCCTTTTCTGGTGAATCCTAAAAATAAAATGTCTCGTTTAAAAAATATTTTTGGATAAAATCAAACAAATGTCTCATCTTACCGGCACCAAAATGAGTAATGAGAGAAATTTAAGAACATAGCTTTGAAGATATGTTTCTGAGCTTTTTTGCCTTCCATCGATTTCAAATGATTTTGGCAATTCACGTAGTAATTGTATGGCGGCTTCAAAACATGCATCAGCTTGACCTAAACATAAATTAGCTAAAGCAACTTGTCCGGTTATGAGATATAAATCGAGTCTTTGTGTAATTGAGAGAATTGAAGGGATTGTGATGTAACTGTATGCAGCACATGCTTTTACAAAAGCTGATGTTTTTCTTGTATGATTTCCTTTTACAATTTGTCTAGTTTCTATTGCAAGTTTATTCACACAATTTACAAGAGCGTGTAAAACAATGTCTAAATTAGCAAAAGAACCACGCGCTTCAACATAACATGATAATTGTCTCTCAAAATCACGTCCAAAATTTATACGTAATATGAAGAAGCTAATTAAATTGCCTATATGTCTTCTCTCGTCATCACTTGTTAACGCACTGTAAAAAAATTTATATAGAAAAATATTTGATAAATTTATTTGGATTACTTACTTAACACCATCATTTAAAACTTTGGCAATGCACATTAAAGCGTTAATTGTTATCGGATCATTTATTATCAAATGAGTTTCACTCTCATCATTGATGCAAAATGCCTTGTATTTTTCTAAAATATTCTTACATATACCAAATTTGTATGAATCTTTTTGAAATAAATCAAGTAAAGGAAGAAAATTATCCTGAAAAAAATAACATTATAAAACGAAATGTAATATACAATTTTTTGTAAAATCTCATACCATATTTAAAAGTCCATGAAAGTCTGTAGCATTTGATACGGTTTTATCCATAATTCCTTGCAATTCATTGTAATATCTTTCAAACGATCTTTTTTGAATAACACGTGATAAAATATCTCCAAAAAAGCTATTAATAGTTTGAATATCAAAATTGCTAGCTATATAAGGTGACCAGAGCTCGACACATGAAATATATTCAGCAACATTAGTTAATGTATTGACACTTTTCCACGCCTCATTAAATACTAATACTCTTTTTTCAATGGGTGGAGGAAAAAGACTTAAAATATTGCCTAATTGTCGGAATAAAAGTCCTTTTGTTATTCCTTCATTATTCGTTTCAGATAATATGGATACGATTTCAATTGCACGAAGCGATATAAATTCTGGACGAAATGAATGTAATATTGTAAGTAAGAGCATTGAATTATTTTTCTTATCACGACATTGCATTAGAAATTCATGTAATTGCATGTCATTAACATGAGCAGAGTAATTTTGCACAATAAAATCTAAAGCAGGTGCATATAGTGAAAAATAGACAGAAAGATCGATATTCTGTTTGAGTAATTCAGCTCTTATTCCGGTATTTGTTGATATCTACAAAAAAAAAAATTATCAAAAAACATGTTTTTTTTATATTTATTAGGCACTCACAGTGTGATAAATATTTAAAAAATCAGCAAAGCATTCATGGATATATTCATGATTGTTAGTTGTAAGTATTCCAACTCGTACTAAATAACATCGTGCATAAGCAGCAACTAATGGATCACCAATTCCTCTAATCATTTTTGATATTCTCATTAATGCCGCATCAATTTCTCTTCAAATAGATAATAGATCATGAAAATTATTTATTTTATTAATAAAAATATTTTATTAGAACTTGACTTACTTTGGATTTATAAAATTATAACAACGAACTAGGCACATTTCTACGTATAATCTAGGGAGAAGCTCTCGAATAGATGAAATTTTATAGAACCAATTTAAACATGTTTCTTTGGCTGATTCGGGTATCAAATCTGGTGTGAAATTATCTGGCAGTGATTTTCTAAAATAGACAAATATTGAAATGTTTTTCACAGTCAACACTTAAAAACCAAGTGCTCAGCACCGAAACACTCGAATATATATATGTTGAACATTAAAACACTAGAACACTTTGATTAGACATTGAGTATTCAAAAACAGTGTGCTGAACACCGAAACATTCAAGCACGAAGTGTTGAATACTTTAAAACTCAGCATTAAAAACTCGAATATTATTAAATGCTAAGCACTTGATAAGTAAATACTGATAATATATTTTACTCACTCATTTTCAGATTTTGATTTGAGCCGCTCATAAACGAGTTTGCCAAAAATATCGAGTATATCAGTGACTAAAACAAATTTTGATGGATAAAATTGCATTACGGACGTTGCATCTGATAGAAATTTTGAACACTGGATTGCAATTTTTAACGATTTTACTCGCTGATCAGTCTTCCATGCAGCAATCAATTCCGAATTGAGTTGATTGATTTTACCGATATATTCTTGCTGAGTCAGATTTTGCATATAATGAATATCTTGAAAATCATCTAGTTGCTCAAGTCTATGTTTTACTTTCTCGACTGTTGTTTGATTTCTAACAATATTCTCTGTTCCGAGAAAACTCGTTGCAATCGATAATCGTTCTGATGTAGTGTATTTATTAAGTATCAAAGCTCTTCTAGAATTCCATGTTGAAATTAATGGAGTTGTATCTATAATAGCTTTCTTACTGCTTTTTAAATTGATTGCATCAACTTCAGCAGCCATTTGCGACAACGGATCCATTTCTTGATTTCTCGCAAATTGATTAAGCGGGTCATCACATCCATCTAAAAGATGTTCTAATGAAGATTTCGATGATACAGACGAAGTAAATGATAATCTGTTCTTAGTTCCTTTGCTGTCAAAAACCTGTCAACAATATATGAGAATCAGTATAATTTGCGATAAGAATTTTCATTTTTAACTCACGATTGTCTTGGTTTGTTTAAGAGGATGATCAAAATTACAATTTGTAGAATTGAAAAATTTTCTACTTTCATTTCTATCTATTTTTGCACATTTCCTAAAAGAATGAAGCCGGTTTAAGCATATATGGCAACTTTGAATTCATTTTAAACATTTCCTACCATTTAAAGTCCATTTTTTACAATTTTTTGATTAAAAACAAGACTATTTTGATTATAAAAACTAAACTGAGATGAAATGAAAAATTTAACTGAATAACTTAACGAAGAATAAAGAAAGTGAAAAAATGAGCTGAATAGTTTCGTTCTTTTCTTTTTGAAAGTTTTATCAAGAAACACGAAAGAATGTAAGTATTTTATAAATTTTATCATTTATCGGCATAATTAACAAAATTTAAATACTTAAATGAGTTTATTAAGTATAATGTTATCATAGGAATATGAAGTTCATTATTTAAATTGTCAATTTATCAATAAAAATGCATAAAATATTGATTGAGGTTAGATCTGAAACAAGCATTTTAAAGATTATTCTAAAATGATGATAAAAAGCCAATTTCTTTTGCGGTTTCCACCAGAAAACTATTGTATTCAATAGTTTAAAGATGGTTAGAAATGTCTGATTAAATGAAATAAAAGAAAACTTAAGATAAAAATTTCATCAAAATGCTAATGGAATGTTTCTTTTAGAATGGCGGACACAGCTCCAGCCCGAGGTGGGTTTAAACAAGGTTTCGGAGGCTCAGGTGCACCTTCAGGTGGAAGAGGCAGAGGTCGTCGTGGTGGACGAGGAGGCAGAGGTATGAATTACTCTTTATTTTAATCGAAAATCTACTATTTTAAAATGATGATAGTAATGGTTAATCTTTTGCGGTTTCCACGGAGAGTCATTTGTTTAACTCTAAGATGGCTTTAAAGATGTCTGATTTGTTTTTTTGTCTATTTTAAAATATTCAAGTACATCAGAATAGTTTTAATAATATAAAATGTTTATTTTTAATAGGTCGAGGCGGTCGTGGACGTGGTGACAAAGAAGGAAACCAAAAAGAATGGGTTCCAGTCACTAAATTAGGTCGTTTGGTTCGTGATGGAAAGATCCGTTCATTGGAAGAAATCTACTTGTACTCTTTGCCAATCAAAGAGTTCGAAATCATCGATTTCTTCTTGGGACGTGCTTTGCGTGATGAAGTTTTGAAGATCATGCCTGTCCAGAAACAAACACGTGCCGGTCAACGTACCCGCTTCAAGGCATTCGTCGCTATCGGTGACTCAAATGGTCATATTGGTCTTGGCGTTAAATGCAGCAAGGAAGTTGCAACAGCTATTCGTGGAGCTATCATCTTGGCAAAGCTCTCAGTTGTTCCCGTTCGTCGTGGTTATTGGGGTAACAAAATCGGAAAGCCTCATACAGTACCTTGCAAGGTTTGTGTCTTCTTTAAATAATATCAATAATACTAGATTCAAAATGATGATATTAATGGTTAATCTTTTGCGGTTTCCACGGAGAGTCATTTATTTGATTCTAAGATGGCTTTAAAGATGTCTGATTTCTTTTTTAAAAAAATATTTTTATAAATTTTATTGAAAAATATTAATATTTAAATATTATCTTTTACAGGTCACTGGCAAATGTGGTTCAGTTCAAGTCAAATTGATTCCAGCTCCAAGAGGAACAGGAATTGTTAGCGCTCCAGTTCCAAAGAAATTGCTTCAAATGGCTGGTATTGAAGATTGCTACACTCAATGTCGTGGCTCAACAACAACTTTGGGTAACTTCGCAAAGGCCACATATTCAGCCATCATGAAGACTTATGCTTTCTTGACACCTGACTTGTGGAAAGAAATTCCTTTGAGCAAATCACCATATGAAGTTTATGCTGACTTCCTCTCGAAACCGGCTGGTAAAACTGGAGGCATTCGAAACATTGACTTATCTTAAAATGTTAATAATGCCATTTTAAAAATATTCACTTTGCAAAAAATAAAATATCTTTTAAAGTGAAATATTGTATTTTATTGACTTTTAATAAATTTCAGAATCAATTACATTTTTACATAAAAACAAATAGGTCAAATATTTTTCTAACGATCTTTTGAATCAAAATATCGATCGCGGTTAGTTTAACGGACACGATAGCACAAATTTAAAAAAAATAGTCGATCGTCGAGTTGAACGAAAAGAAAAAAAATTTCTGGAACGCGAGCTCCAGTAATTTTTTTATTTTTAATTGTTTATTACACTTTAAGTTATAAAGATGTCTACTAATTGTGAAATACGCTTCGATAACAACCCAAATGGAACCTTTTCTTCTGGACAAATGCTTACTGGAAAAGCCATACTAAATTTATCAGAAAAGAAAAAAGTTCGTTGTGAGTATTTTCATTGTTAAAAATTCTTGAATGAATTTTTCAATTGGTAAAACGTACAAGGCCGCTAAAATGCAGCAAATGAAAAGAATTAACCATGAAATTAACATGAAACTAGTATCTGCACGATTAATTTCCTGTTTGATTCGATTTATATATAATGCATTGTGAAAAAAGTTTGATGATTCATTAAGTGAAACTTGTTGCTTTCTGAATAAATTTACATCTTGACCTAGCGTAACTCTGCTTCTGTCACTAAGAGTTTGTGTAAACTGACATTTTAGAGAAAAAACACACGCTCTAATTTTTATCTATCAATGCTTTTTAGCCATCTATTTGAAGATCGAAGGTGTAGCAAAATGCAGTTGGGTTGTAACAAAAGGTAAAAATAACACTTATGAAATCAAGTGTGGAAAATTTTTTCAATAACAAATCTTTTGTATATTTATAGGCGCAGGAAATAGACGCCGCAAAATTACATATTCAGGCAAAGAGGATTATTTGAATCAAACAACATATTTAATGGGATCTGCAAATGGTGGTCAACTTGAAATTGCAGCAGGCACCACTACTTTTTCATTTGCTTGCATGTTACCTGAAGCATTGCCTTCATCTTTCGAGGGAAAGTATGGACATATAAGATATAGTTGCAAAATTGTTATCGATCGTCCTTGGAAAAGCGATAAAGAGTTTCGCACTTCTTTTAGTGTGATAAAAAATGAAGATCTTAATGCCATTTCAATGCTCGCCATTCCTACAAAAAGTGAAATTGTTCGTCACTTTTATTGCTGTTGCATTAGATCAAAACCATTTTTTATGTCTGCATCAATACCGTTCTCTGGTTATGTACCAGGTCAAAAAATTGACTTAACAATATTCATTAATAATCAATCAAATGTTAACATTGATGGAACAAAAGTATGTTTAGAGCGAAACACACAATATATCAGTCAAACTCCACGCAAAAAAGTTCGCAGTGAGTTGTTGACGGTAAAAGAAGTTTACGGAACTGGTATGTTAAAATCATCATCAGGCGAATTGAAAATTTCTTTAGTCATTCCACCATTATCACCTACAAATTTAAACTACAGTCGAGTGTTGACCACTTGTTATCAAATTCGAGTTCTTGCTAAAACGTCTGGTGCACACAAAAATCCATATTTAACAATTCCAATTAGGATAGGTACAATACCGTTACGTGCAGCTTTGCCTTCTCCTCACTTTGATGCAATTTTAAATACATCAATGACCACTCAACCAACTGCACCACCGATGGCATTGCAAGATTTGCCACCACCAAGCTATGAGGAAGCGGTTTGTGTAAAGCCAGAAATGGGTGGCGAAGATGCAAATGTGAGCATCTTTAATCCTCGTTATCCCGTTTGGAATTTTTCACCTGGGCCATCAGCTCCCTTAGAAACAGCACAAACATCACCATATAAAGTGCCACTCAATTAAAATTGTAATGTAAGAGTATACATTCGAATATAAAAGAAAAAAGATTAATATTGGTTCTCTTAAATATTTACATTATGTTCTCTTAGTCTGCCCCGTCCAATTTTTTTTGATTTTTTATTTACACACTTTTTATATATCATTTCTTATACAAATTGTACTTGTACTTTTAATGTTTTTACTTTTACTTACAATATACTGCTTAAAGTATTGCATTTAATGTTTAAAACATTTTTAATAAAAGATAGATTTAGAAACTCTTCATATAAGAAAAAACAAAAATGTAGATAATGACGGAAATGTTTTCGTAGTCAATCAATGAATTTGCAGGAGATTTCAAATGTAATTTTTTTCTACATCCCCAGTAATATAATCACCACGCAAACACGATGAATGGTGAGTAATGTTTTGTTTATACGAAAAACACGAGCAGAATGTTTCTCATGCCGCCAAAAATGAGGAAAAATTATTTTTCCTTCTACTCTCCGTTGTTTAGTTTAGTTTTCATTTTCGTGCGTTGAGTAAGACAAGTTAAATAAGTTTTGCTCTTCAGGAATATTTTTCAACCTAAAGAAAATATTTTATAGTTATAGCGGAATATTTTGGGTTAAAATGGTTAAGGGTAGCAGCATATCAATTAAGCTTGATAATACAAATGCCATTTACTATCCTGGTCAATACATAAGTGGTAAGAGTGAAATTTCATTATCATTTCATATTTATAGTTCTCATTATAGATATTAATATTTTCTAATAGGAACTGTTGACTTGAGAGTCACCGAAACGATCAAGAAGGCAAGAGGTGAGAGTGAAATTTTAATATTTATTGAGAATGGTACTTGTCATTAAAAGTCAAACTTAATTTAGCGGCACACACGCAAGTCGCCATTTAGTCGTTTCATTTCAATTCTTAGTTCAAGGTCAATAATTTTATATATAAATCCTCCTTCTGTCTATGCTTTCATTCATATTAATGAAATAAAAAATCTTTTTTTTTTCGAAAATGATTTTCCTCAAACACATGTGAGATGGTTTTAAAAAAATATTGTGTGGGCATCGAATGTGTGTACATTTGAGAGTGAAAAAATGATGATGATGAAAAGAAAAAGTATATTGTATTGTATTTCTAGGCCTTCGTCTTCTTGTGGAGGGCAAGAGCACATGTGAGTGGTCTGAAGCAGCAGGAAAGAGCACAAGGAAGTTTAGGTATTAAATTGGAAATATTTATTTAACAAAAATCAACAACTTCTGATCTATATTACAGAGGAGAAGAAGTTCATTTACAAATTATAAAATATTTATTTGGTGACAAAGATGATGATCCTATGGAAGTTCCTGCTGGAATTCATTGTTACAAATTCAGGTATGCATTAAAAAAATTAAATCTTGTCGAAAAATTTTAATTTATTCTTCTGTAAAGTTTTCAATTGCCAACTGATTTACCTTACTCAGTTGAGGGTGAATTTGGAAGTATTCGATACAAAGTTGAAGCAACACTTGATATTCCTTGGTCTCTTATTGATACAAATGATAAAATATCATTTGTTGTCTCCCGCAATGAAGATCTAAATCAATTTCCTGATCTAAGACTTCCACAAGAAGTTGAAGAAATTAAAAAATTTTGTTGGGGTATTTGTGACTCAAATCCTTTGTTAATTAAAATTCGTCTACAAAAAACAGGATTTGCTTTAGGCGAAAATATCATCCTTATCATTGAATACAACAACATGAGCAAACGCAATGTTGAACGAACAGAAATCACTTTATCGAGAAAGGACAAATTTATAAGCAGTGATCCCGTGCAAAAAGAACGTACAACAAAAACTCGAATTACAGCAACACCTGCAAAAGGAGTCTCTCGAAATTCATCTATTAAATTTGAGCATGCTTTAGAAATTCCACAAATATTGATGATAACTAATCGTCGTTACAGTCAAGTTTTTCAAATCACATATGAGCTTAAGATTGTAGTCGTGACAGATGGCTGCAGTTCATCACCAGTTTTAAAAATGCCTATAACTATTGGAACAGTGGGAATTCGTGACGTACCGTCGATATCAATTAATTAATTAGAGTCAAGTTTGTGAAGTGAAGAGAAAATTTTACAGTTACAGATTACAGCATAAATATTCTATGTGCCTAAATAAATAACGTTAGTAAATGGTATAAACATAATTAATGGATAAAAATATTCCTTTCGCAAAAAAAAATATCGTCTTACTGCGAAAACTCTATCATCATTTTAAAACAGATGTATTTTTTCTTACTTTTTTATACTGTGCTATTTTTATGTTAAAAGTCTCAATGTTGTTGTAAAAAAAATAATTAAAGCATGGAATGTTTTGCTCCAATGCTGCAGTTTTTATTATTGTTTCAGAAGTCTCATGCCGCCTTGTGATGAATAAGTAAATTGTAAATTCAACAAGTCTCAATATTTTTCTTTCATGAGAATTTATGAATGTAGAGAGGCAAATGAACTGAGAAGCTCATTAGCTTGTTTACATTCTTCACTTTTGACTTAATTATGAATGAAATTTTTTTTTAGATTTAAATTAATAATCAATTTGTGGTAGTTTAAGTTAATAATCATACAGACATGTGGGTGGGTTGGAATGTATGAAATTTAAATTCAAATTGTGTGGCATATTTATTTTTATTACAGGAATTTCTCATTACAAATTACTCAAAAGATGAGAGAATATTGATAAATTTCCAGTTTTTCTTTTCCATTTTCATTCTCACTTTAAGTTTCGTGAAGTTGATACATGAAAAAATGTCTGCACCTTCACTTAGAATTGAAACTACTTATTTTAATATTCGGTTTGATGACAATCCTAAAGGATTTTATCATCCTAATGATACTATATATGGTAACATTAGAAAAATCTTGATATTGTAAGCTAAAATGCAAGAAAATTTTTAATTTTTTATAGCCACTGTAGAGCTGCATGTTGAAAAAACAATTAGAGCAGCAAAAGGCAAATAATCAATATTTTCGTAGCTTCTTTAATTACGCGATAATAATAACTTTACATTTCAGCTCTGAAATTAGCAGTTACTGGCATAGCAAGATGTGCGTGGAAGAAGAAAAAAGCAAAGAAATATCCAATATATCAAGGAAAACAAGTGATAATGAATTTTGAGACACATTTTTTTGGTCGTGAAGATGGTTCATATATTGAGGTATCAGTTGGCGTCCATCTTTATCCATTTACATGCAAAATTCCTGCAAATGCTATTTCATCCTATGTTGGCACTCATGGTAGCGTTAAATATAAAATTAGTGTTGTTTTGGACAGCCCAGCAATGCCCGATGTAGTTTATGAAGTTCCCATTCATATTTTACGAATTGAGAGTTTATCAGCATGTCCATGGTTACGTCGAGGTAAAAAATTTTAAAAAAATGTTTCCTTTTTATTGCTAATTCAAAATTATGTTCAATGTCAAGGTTTTGAAGTTGAAAACGAACATCAAGTGGGGATGTTATGCTGTGAAACATTGCCTTTTCTTGTGACTATGAAAGTTGATTGCGTTGGCTTTGCACTCGGTGATACTATTAAAGTTAACATCACATTATGTAATCAAGGTCCTGCAAAATTCAAGAACTCAATAATTTCACTTGATAGAGTTGAAATTTGCAATAGTGAAGAACCCGAGAATTGCTTCATAAGAACTAGAAAAATTGTGACATTTCATCAAACAAGAAGTGTTAAAGAGTTTGAAACAGTGACATATGATGAAGAATTGCTTATTCCAGATGACATACCTGTGAGTTCTGAGAGAAATTGTGATGTTTTTCAAATAGCGTATGAAATAAAATTCACATCAAAATCTTCAAAGAGATCAAAAGTTGAGGCAATCTTGCCTATTACTATTGCACACATTCCTTTTGCTGTTGACAATGTTGAATCAAGTTCAAGTTCTGTTGATTGTGATTTGCAGTCTACACCTGTTGATGAGTAAGTTAAACTCTTTTTCAATGATTAATAATTTAAAACTATGATTTTCAGCTTACTACCTCCACCACCAATAACTCCATTGTTAAGAACTAAAAGTGAAAATTTTTTTACTGAAATACCAGCAGTTTAAATTATTTAACGACATTTTTCAAAGTATTCACATTTTGATTGAAGCACGTGTATGATATTGATTGTTTGCTCTCACTCTCATTTTATCGATAACAACAAATCAAAGCACACACAAACATGTGAGCATTTTTTCTCTTCGATTCTCTCTATGATTTAACTCAATCATTACTCATTTTTTGTTTCAGTTTGCAAACTGACATCGACATGCAAGCAACAATTATTTCTTTCGTATTTATATAAGCAATTTAATATTATCTGATAGTAAAAATTTTTTTGCTGATAATTTTTGAACACAATGTCGGTACACTGTGAAGTGAAGTTTGATAACAATCCAAATGGTATTTACTTTGCTGGTCAAGTATGTAAAGCATGCTTAATGTAAAGGAAATGGTAATTAAAGTTTATCTTTTAAATTTTTCTAGACATTGTCAGGCGTAGTGGAAATGACAGTTGTAAAACCTAAAAAGATTAGAGGTATATAATAAGTCTAAAGTAACTTCAAAGATAAATATTTAAATTCTTATTTTCAGGATTAGTATTGAAAATTGAAGGATATGCAAAAGTGGAATGGAATGAGGTAATTTTTTCATATTTTTGAATTGGAAAATGTTTCTTTTTGATGTTTGTTTAAAGACAGAATCATATACAGAAACTGATCACAACAATGACACTAGAAATGAGTCACGAACTATCACTTATTCGGGAAGAGAAGATTATATTTCATCAACGTCTTACTTGATTGGCAGCGCAGAAGGTATTTATTTTGATATGAAATTTAGACTTGAGATAAGTTTACAAAACGATTAAAATTCCAATGATTGATTTTTCTTTTAATTCATAGGAAATGAAATTGATTTATCACCTGGACAATATCGATACAATTTTCAATCATTACTACCAGCACAAATACCAACTAGTTGTGAAACTAAATATGGATATATTCGTTATTTAGTGACTGTTATTTTAGGTAAATTTATTTACTTAAAATTTAATTTCAATTTTTTTAATTTCTTTATTTACTAGATCGTCCATTTTCATTTGATTTAACTTATAAAATGGCATTTACAGTCATCAAACAGCTTGATTTGAATTATGAAAATCCATCACTTGCAATTCCTTTGACAATGGCATATTCAAAATCATTCTGTTGCTGGTGTTGCAGAACAAAGCCAATTTTTATTGCTGCTTCACTTGAACGTAGTGGTTTTGTTCCAGGTCAAATAATTAATGTAGCTATTGAAGTCAATAACGAGTCAAGTTACGATTTTGAAGATGTCAAAGTTTCACTCAAAAAAATAATTCGCTACAATTCACAAGTTCCAAGAATGAACACTAAGGAAGAAATTTTGAAAGAAACGGAAATTCGACATGGACAAGTAAAGAAATATTCAAAACAAAATTTTGTTCAACAATTAACAATCCCGCCTGTGCCACCATCAAATATAAATTACTGTCGAGTATTAAATGTGACTTATGAAGTGCATGTAAAATGCAAAGGTCCAACATTTTCTATTGATCCCTTCATCAAGCTGCCGATCACAATTGGAACAATTCCATTTCATAGCCAACAGTTAACATATGCTTCTCCTTCAGCTCCATCTTTGACACCATCTTCTGTGAGCTATAACAATTATGATGCCATGATTGGATCTTTCAATAATCCACCAAACCTAAATTCTAATGGAGAAGCTGGTAAATTCATGTTTCATTCATTGAAAATTAAATTTATAAATAAATTGTTTTCAGCACCACCACCATCTTATTTCGATGCAGTTTATACTGAAACTAATGGAAATGCTGTACATCTTACAGAGCCTGGTGAGCATACAATGGGTGAAAAACCTTTCCTTCCACTCTATCCTGTCTATGGTTTTACAAATACATCGAGAAACGATGAAAGTTCAACAAGTCAAAATGGACAACCGGCAGAGATTGGATTCATTCAAAAGTATTAATAAAATATTGTTACTCTAATGGCATTTTTATCAATAAAATGTTTGTGAAAATCAAATGAGTCATTGCTTTTCTGACATAATTATCAGTAATTAAAAAGGAACATTTTGACGTCAAATAAATAATACCAGACGCATATAGTGCGCGGGAGTCTTAGTCATGAAGTTTTTTTTTAATTTTAAAATAAACAAATACCACAAAACAGTTGTACTTTTCTTATCTTCCGCGATAATTATATCTTATCTAATTTTCAATATTCTGACATAATGAAAGGTGAACACAATGGAAAATTTGCTCAGTTTTATTTGACATTTTAAAGAAGTAACATATTTGAGACGATGGTTACGTGCAATATTAAATATGATAATAATCAGCAAGGTGTTTATTATAGTGGACAAACTCTATCAGGAGTGATAGAAATTAATAATGAAAAGAAGAGAGACATTAAAGGAATTAGTTTAAAAATTGAGGGCTATGCAAAGGTAAGAAATCACATAATTTCTTTAAAATATCTTTAATCTTTTAATTTAAAATAAAAAACAGTGCAAATGGACAGAAAATGAAGGTACTGGCAAGCATAGAAGAACAATTCATTATAGTGGTCGAGATGATTATATAAATACCTTCAGTTATCTCATCGGAAGTTTTAACTGTAAGTGATTAATTAGTGGCTATTTCTTAAATCAATAATTTTGTGACTATTTTTAGCGAAAAAAATCGAGTTCTCTTCAGGCGTTCACAAGTTTACTTTTCATTGTGCACTACCACCACAATTGCCAACGAGGTGAGAATTTTTTAATCTGTGTTGTTGCGATAATTTTTTATCAGCTCTTTTTTGTCATCTTCTTTTTATTGTGCATAGTTTTGAGTCAAAATACGGATATGTTCGCTATCAGATTAAAGTAAGATTAATTAATTACATGTCATGAACAACAACCTACCTCAAATTTTTGTTTTTTTCTTATTCATAGGTGGAAATTGAAAGACCATGGAAAACTGACATAAAACACTGTTTCGCATTTACAGTCATAAAAAATTTTGATCTTAATTATGGTAGTCCGCAATTAAGTCTTCCAGTAAAAACTGAAACATCAAAATCCTTCTACATGGGAATATTTTCATCGCAAGCGCTTCATATGTCTGCAGAAATTCCTTTCTGTGGTTTTGTTTCTGGTCAATTTGCAACTATTACTGTATTTATTAACAATGAGTCAAGTATTGAAGTTATAGAAATTATAGCTGAATTAAAAAAGTTGATTCAATATAATAGTGACACTCCACGGATGCGAACAAAACAAAGAATCGAAACTACAGCTGTTTCAAAGGACAAAGGTGTACCAGTAAAAAGCAAAGTTTCAACTGATATTGTTCTTATTATACCAGCTGTACCTCCTACTAAGTTAAATATATTTAATTTACTTAAAAGTAAATTTTATATGTAATTTCTTTTTCTTTTTAGCACTGGAACTTGCAGAGTTATAAATGTTTTTTATGAAATACATGTGACAGCAAGAGTTAAAGGTTTTCATAGAAATCCTTATGTTGTTATTCCTGTCACGATTGGAACTGGTAAGAAGAAATTATTAGGATTGTATTAAAAATTAGTTTTATTTAAAATTTTTAATTTTAGTTCCTTTAATATCAACGCAAAGCGGCCTTTATCCACAACTTCCACAGAATGACAATCTTGCTGCAGGATGGAGTATGCCACAATTAATGCCAAGCACATCAGCAATGGCTCCTCTTCCTCCACCATTATCTATGCAAATGCCTCTTCAGCCAATATCTGTTGCACCAAGTGCACCTCAACCAACAACACCAGAAGAATATGAAAATATGCCACCACCAAGCTATCACGAGGCAATGAATATGACAACAAATGAAATTGATAATGATGAAGGTCTTAATGATCAACAACCATTCAATCCAAGATATCCTGTTTTCAATTTTGGAATTCAACCACCATCTTCATATTCTTCAAATGATGAAAAGAAAACGCCATATTAAAATAAGAAAATTTTCTAAATTTTTAAAAGTGTTTATTCAAAGCAATTTTACCTAAAATCTAAATAGTGAATTATTTCATTGATATTTTTTAATACTAAAGTCAAGTGACTTTCACTAAAAAAATTTGCATACGTGCCATGAAAAAAAATTTATCAAAAATGAGGCATATTTAATAAAAGTCACTAAAGAATGAGCAAAATTAAACAGTCGTGTATTGAAGTAATTATAATTTAATTATGTGGATCTTATTGAGATCTAAAGTGCTGTGCAGCTGCTGCGACTGCATTTGCTGTATTAGCAAAACCAGATGGGAAATTCATGAGATTCGCTGTGAATTTATGAAATAGTTATTAGTAAAAAGTTTAAAGAAAATGAAGTTTAACAATTACCTGTTGCTGATGCAGATGCAGCGGAACTTGTTGCAGCTAATCGTGAAAGAATAACTCTTTCGCTGAGTTGCAAACGTTGAGCAACCGGTGGAATTCGTGCTAATGTAGCCGGTAAGCGAGCGACATCAGATTTCATGTCAGATAGCAATTCTTCAAGTTGATTGAGAACTTTGTGTAAAACTGCATTTGCTGGTTTGTTTCCTAATGTTGAAATATTAAATTTTAAAATTTGAGTTTATTTTCGAAAAGATTAAAAAATTACCTGCAAGACTTTCTTTGCTCAAATGTTGGTGAGATTCCGCAAGACATTCAACTTCAGCGAAACGTGCATTTAAACTCATTGCTGGATGTGTTGGATCTTGAGTAAGATTTAAGTAAGCTGCACGTCTCAATTGTTCTTCAATCACGAGTGCTTGTTCCAATAATTTAAATCTTCTTGCTAAAAATTTATTTTTAATTTCAAGGAAATTTCCTTTATTTATGTCCATTTTAAATGGTTCGTTGATAATTGCAAAACGAATATCATTTTGAATGTCTTGCCAGCGACCATAGCCATGTTGAACGATACCAGCTAATAACCAGTAATCATGACGTCTATGCCAAATTTCATATTCACGTGAAGGTGATGCTGCTTTTTCTTCATTGATCCATAATGTATGCAATTCAGTGAATCCACCATCAGCAATATTGAACATAAATTGACGCTTGTGAACTTCAAGATTAACTTTTGGTTTTGAATCTTCAGATACAAGCACAACATCGTCATCATCATCAGGATCAGTTTTTTTCTCTTCTGATCCATTCGAATCTTCTTTCTTAATTTCACTCTTAATAGATCCACTTGGACTTGATGCTTCTGTTTTGTCATTTTCAGGAGTTTCAGTTTTATCAGATTTTTCAGACTCCTCTTCAGGTTTTTTATCATCGCTATCACGCTCTCTCTCATCAGACTTTTCATTTGAATTTGATGGAGCGGGTGATGGTGCAGTGCTAGTGGTTGCACTCTTTGACATATCTTCATCTTTAATGTCTTCCTGTTTTCCATTTGGATCAAAAGGTTTTTTAATTAACTCCGGCATTGAATAGTATCCATTAATGTGTTCAAATTCTAACACTTTCTTACGAATCAATGACATCACACCAATACGAGTAAGGACATGTTGTCTGCTTAAACCTTCACGAGGAACTCCATCAGCAAATGTTTCAGCACTATCAACACCAGGCTCGCAAAGATGTCGCATAAACAAATTTACATATGCTCTAAAATGTTTTTCTGGTTTGCCACGCAAATCTCTCACTAGCCACGAGTTGTTACCATTTGTGGTATCTGGCGGCATTCCAAAACGCATAATGTTGTTAAGGAAACTCTTGCGTTGTCGTGCGCTAAATCCAAGAACTTCAATATTGCCACCGACACGTGCAAGAAGTGGAGGAAGTGGCCTATCTCTATCATTATTCCTATCCATACGTCGACGATTACGTTTACCACTCTCACTGTTTTCATCATCATCTTCTTGATTCTCTTCGTCTGAGTAGCCACTATAGTCAGAGTTGTTATAATCAGAAACATTTTCTTGCCATGTTTGATCTTCACGAGATTCATTTGTGACTACACCACCATCTGTATAATTGACCTGCTTACGAACACGTTTGCCTTTACCGAGAGATCTTCCAACATCTTCTTGATGTTGTTCATAATGATGTCTAAGCAATTTTACCTATTAGACAATGAAAAATGTATATCAAATATAAATTAGGAAATTTAAAAATTTACCCAAAAAGCAGGATCATTATTTTCAGATTCTTGTTTAATGATTTCAGTTTCTTCTTCTTCCTCTTCTTTAGTACTATAACTTGCAACTTTGAAACTTGAAAGATATTCATTAGCCCAATTTTCTTTCTCTTCAATGCCACCCTTTGAGCGATCAACCAATTCTTCTACTGCTTTATCATCATAATGAATTGCTTCCTCTTCTTTTCCATCTTCTTTAAACAATTCTTCAGTTCCAAACCTTAAAATATCATCGAGTTCTTGTTTTGTAAAATTTGTTCCTTTACCACCCATGCCTGTTATGGAAATTGATATTGTATGATTAATATAAAAAGAAATGAATGTTTTTCTTACCAGGTCTGACAACCAAATGTGTCAACATCATTTTTCTCTTGGCAACCTGCGTTACACGTTCTTCAACAGAATTTCTTGTGACAAAACGATAAATCATGACCTTATTTGCTTGACCGATACGATGTGCTCGAGAAAATGCTTGAATGTCCTGGAATGAAAAATAATTATTATGAAATCATTTAGTCTTGTGAAAAAGTTCATTGGCTTACATTATGCGGATTCCAATCTGAATCGTAAATGATGACAGTGTCAGCAGTAGCCAAATTGATTCCTAAACCACCAGCTCGTGTTGATAGCAAGAATGCGAATTGCTGAGCACCAGGTGCATTAAAACGATCAATAGCTTCTTGTCTTAAAGTTCCAGTGATACCACCATCAATTCTTTCATATTTATAACCCTCGCCTTCTAAGAAATCTTCAAGAATGTCAAGCATACGTGTCATTTGAGAAAAGATCAACACACGATGCCCTTGTCTCTTTAAAATTCTCATCATTTTTGAGAGTAAAACAAGCTTTCCAGCAGCTTTTGTAAGTGCATTGATTTCATAATTTCCTCCTGGTCCTAAAGGTGCTTCTTCAGATGCAGCAGGAAAGAGATATGGATGATTACAGCATTTTTTCAAATCCATCATGATGTTTAAAAGTGAGCATGCTCCTCCACCTGATTTCGGATTTAATGCTTCATAATTTCTTGTCAAAATATATTTGTAGTATTTTTTCTGCAATGGAGAAAGTTCAACACGAACAATAAATTCACTTTTTGATGGCATGTTACGCAACACATCAGCTTTTAAACGACGCAACATGTGTGGCCCAAGCATATCGTGAAGTTTCTGTACTTGCTCTTCTTTTGAAATATCAGCAAATTCACTTTGAAAAGCAGACAAATCATTGAATTTCTCTTTACACAAAAAGTTAAGAAGATGAAACAATTCTTCAAGATTATTTTGCAATGGTGTACCAGTGAGCAGTAACTTGTACTCGATATTGTAACTTGCAAGATATTTAAAGAATTTCGACTGATTTGATTTCAAACGATGAGCTTCATCAACAACCAAAACTTTCCAATCGATTGAAGCTAAGCAGGCCGAATCAATTGAGATCAACTCATAGCTGGTTAGCAAAACATTAAATTTAATAGTCGAGCTTTTAATTTTTGTGGTTCTTTTTCCTCCTGCACCCTCTTCAAAACTTAATTCATTTTCACGAATAACAGCACGAGCTTCTTTATCACCTACATAAGTAACACAATAAAAGTCTGGTGCCCAAAGTTCAAATTCTCTTTCCCAATTGACAATGGTTGAAAGTGGAACAGCTATTAAAAATGGTCCATTACAGTGACCTTCTTTATAAAGCGAGTAAAGGAATGTTGCAGTCTGAATTGTTTTTCCCAAACCCATTTCATCAGCCAAAATTGTGTCAGTACCATGCGACCATGAGTAACGAAGCCAATTAATACCCTCAATTTGATAATTATGCAATTGCATTCCAGTCTCATTGAAGTATTCTGGTTGAACTTCATACTTTTTCCTCAAATCAGTCAATGGACGATCTGGCGGTGGATTATAACGTTTCGTTTGATATTCTTTTTCCTCTTCATCAGTTTCTTTAGTGCGACGACGTCCTTTTTTCTTACTGCTCTTTTTAGCTGAGCCAGGATCCATTGAATTAGCTCTCAAATCGAGATAATATTCAATGGCAGCTTTCAATCCAGGAATTTCGTCAGTCTCTTCTTCCCATGTTGATTGATCATATGGAAGTTCACGCCATTTCACATAATAAAGTGTGCGACCATCACGCATTTGACGATGATTTATGACGCGATGTACAACTAACCATTCGGGTTTGATTCCATAACGATAGAATTTCTCCTCGAGATTTTTCTCTTCATCATCTTGCTGAGCACCATGAGCACCACGATGACGTTTTAATCTTTTAAATCGATTATCTTGCTCATCAAGTTGTTCTTCAAATCTCGGTGGTTCTTCCATGTCATATTTTCGTGTATAATAACGGAACATTAGTGGATGAAAAACATCTAATTGAAGTTCTGTGATCCAACTGCAATGCCAGTAACTCATATCTTTCCACTTGATAAAATATTCTCGAGTCCTTGTCTGAGGTGGTGGACCTTTTGAAGTTGACGCTTGCGGATTGTTAGGATCTTCTGGAACAGGTTCTGCCCAACGCCAAGTAAGAATTTTCGCGACTTTTCCAGGCAATGGTGGGCAACCGCAACGAGGGCATCGCCAGTCACCATCTGGAATTTCACTTAGTGGAGGATCTAAGCAGAAAGTATGATATGCAGAAGGACATGAGTCGCAACACAACAGTTCTCCACCATCTTTACAAATTCTACAGAATTCTTGATGCTCATCATCATCTTGCTCAATTGGACCTTCTGCTTCACAAGTTGGACAACTCCATTTGCCTTCTGGAGCTTCTTCTAATTCAGGATCTAAGCAAACAAGATGGTATGCTTTTGGACAAGTGTCACAAAGAATAATTTCACCACCTTGTTGACATGCTTCACAATAATCTTGATGTTCAATGTCATCGTCTTGAAAATTGGTCTTTTTCGGTTTCTTTTTCTTTGACTTGTTGCCAATCTTTGTTTTGGCCTTCTTACGAACTGCAGGTTCAGTTGTTGTTGTTTCTTCACTTCCACCTCCATTATTACTATTACTTGCTGCTGCAACTGGTGTCTCATCAATTTCATTTTCATCTGTTTGCTGTAACATCTTTTCAAACTCAATATCTGATTCACGCTCTGATCCTTCCGCAGAATCTTCTTGTTCATCTTCTGAACTTGCATTCTTTCGCTTTCCAAATTTAATTTTTAATGTTGGAACTTTTTGCTTACGTCCTTTTGATTTCTGACTGTTTCCGCTTCGACCGCGTTTCTTTGATTTTGATTTAACTTCTTCCTCTTCATATTCATCATCAAATGTGTCTTCAACAATTTTCACAGACTTTTTGCTTGACCTCGATTTCGTTTCTTTTGGTGTGAATTCAGGAGATTTAGGTGAAGCTTCTTCTTCCTCTTCTTTCTCAACTTCCTCTTCATCTTGTTGCATGTGAGGATTGATTTCTGAAAATTCACGCCATTTGGCAGCTACAAGCATCATTAATTTTGACATTGGCACGCGTGGATTTTCTTTTTGAAGAATTGGTCGAACGTGTTGCTGAAACATTTTATATGTGACGAGATTTTGATAGTCAGCATCAGAATATTCAATGGGAACATCAGTTAAGTCGAATGTACTGCAGACTTCTTCAATTGTTGGCATGTTAGATTCAGTGGGTTGTTGAGGAGCTGGTGGTGGAGTTGCTTGTTTCTTTTCCTCTTTATCTCGCTTCTTTCTACCGCGTTTGCTTGAGGAATATTCATCAGAATCACCACCACGTTCTTGCTCTTCTGGTTCATCTTCAGATTCATTCTTTCTACGCTTTTTCTTTTTTCTTCCTTTCGACTTCTCCTCACTTCGAACTTTTCGTTTCTTTCCCTTCTTTCTCTTTCTATCTTCTGGCTCATAATCATCATCCTCATCCTTAAAATATTTAAAAAATTATTAATGGTTTAATTTAATTTAACATTTTCATACATTATTGACATTTTTCGATGCTTCCTCATCGCCAGAACCGCCTAATGTTTCATCCAAGTTACCGCTATCATCCTCAGCTGATCATGAAAATAAAACAAATACAAATGTAGAAAAAAACTTCATGTATTTACACAAAAGAAATTTTTTGTGTCAACGTCCTTGAGTGTATTAATGATGGTGCATGTGGGGATAAGTTGATAAATTATGGGACTTTATTTTGTATTAAATAAAATTATGAAAAACCAAATTTTAAAATTTTTAACATTTTATGAAATTGTTTTAAAGTCAATTGGTTTTCAAAGAAATTCTGCATAAATTTCATAGATAAAAAAATGATCAAAATTATTCATGGTGTCAAAATTTATAATTCATTCCAGACAATTCTATGAAAACTGAAAATTTTACTTTTCACTCAGTATTTGAACTTTTTGAGTTCCCTTGTAACATTTACTCTTTAGAAAAACTTCATTTGCATACTTTTTAACAAATTTCCACCAAAAATCTCTTAAAATTGACACAAAAAATGAGAAATGAAAAATTTCGTATGCACCTCCAAATTTATCATCATAATCCTCGCTATTTGACATCGGAGTGATTTTTTTTCAACTCAGTCGAATGCACTCGATGTTTATGAACAAAACTAAAATATTTTTTTGATATTTTTGCAGATTTTTTCGCACTTTTTTAAAAAATTTCTATAGTTTGTGAGCGGCTTGACTAAATTACACGCACACAAGTGCAATATAATCGGTTCTAACTAGTCATATGATTTTTTTCATTTCTTCTCAGTTCAAATCGATTTTATTTTAAATTCTTTTATAACGGTTTTTGACGAGATGCATAATAGTAATGATTTATGATATGCATCATTTTGTAGATTATATTTTGTCACCTAATAAGAAATGATGTTATTTGGTGAAGATGAGATGGAATAAAAAATGAGATTTTTATTAAAAATAATTTTTTAAAATAAATTTTCTAAAAAGAATGAATTACTTGATTTTCACGATTTTAGCTGGCATTTAAATTTATTATGCATTTAATCCATGTATTTCTTAAGAAAATTTTAAAAATTAACCAAAACATTCGTTGTATTCTATCTATATCTACTAAGTTTGTACTTATTACTTCTTTCCTTTGGTAACTCCAGCAATTATTACAATATACATAGTTGTGTGATGTCCTGGATGCCCATAACTACCTACGAGAGCTCATAATATATTTTAGGAATGAAATCATATCAAATTTATTGGTAACAATAATTTTTGTGCTTAGCGCTTACGATTCGATGTCTTTTGGTGGTTAGCACTATTGAATGAGTGTTTAGATACTCAGTTCTTACTATAGTTTATTATAAAGGTCAGAATTTACGATCATGTTTCGATGCTCAGGATTTATGATACAGTGTCTAAATGCTCAACATCCACAACTTAGTGCTCAGCATTTACAACTGAGTATTCAAGTGCTCAGGATATTTTACTCATTATTCCCCAAAGTTTAAGCAAGTACCCAATGCTATTGGAAATGAAAGGGAACAAATTTATTGGCTCAACCATTTATAACTGCTTTCTATGGAAATCCGATTATTATAATCAATCAAATCTGAAATAATTGTGATAGAAACCAAACACAAACCTAAAGATTATTGCTTTGCTCTTTGTATGTGGTTTTTAAAACTAAACTTTTTTATTTATTAACTTTTTTTATGTTTCTATTAAAACATATTCATAATAACTACAGTGCATTTTATCCATAAATATATGTAATCGTAATAAGAGCAAAAAATAAAGCACAACAGCATGTACTCATTGAAAATATTTTCTCTCTTCAACGAAATCTCTCATTTAACATTATTTATTTAATAAATACTTTTTAGTCTTTGAATTGACAATTTAAGTACAATAAGATTAATTAATTTTTATGTCATAACAAAACTAAAATTAAGAATATATTCTGTTCTGTATAAATAAATAAGAGCTCTTGAGATCATATTGATAAATAGAATGTTCATAGTCAAATTGTCCATTTTCTCCCAGCCCATAGAGAAAAGGGACAATTTTTGTGGATGCTTTTGGTGATCTAATCGATTATTAGACGTTTAACAACATTCAAACATTTCACTTCCTGCTTTTCATTCATCATTTTGTGTCAACGTTTTTAGCCTCGTGATCCAACGAAACCTATTCTTTTGTTTTGTACAGTATCAGCGCCTACTAATGCTGCAGGTTGTAGTAGTCCATTGTTTAATTCATCTGACGATAATGTGAGTCTTCTCATTGAGCCATCGGGAGTCTGTTTTAAAGGGAAAAAATATGAATGAATAAAAAGAATTTAGATTAACATTAACGTTATCACTATTAGATCTTATTATGCAAAATGTTTCTCTTTTTTGCATGTGGTACACATACCTTTTTTCCTCTAACGCCAACAAATTTACCGTATGGGAAGAAGGGCTTTTTACGAACGCCGAAAAAGTTTGACTATAAAACGTGAGTGAAAGAGGGAAAATTTTGAGATAAATTGTGTGGATAATGGAAATTTACGTTGACATTCACTTACCACAGGCTGTTTCTTGCCCCGCATGCCAAAGAATGATGCTACGGGCACTCTCTTCTCATCCATTCCAATGAAATTGGGAAATTCTGATTTTTTACCGCGTACACCTTGAAAACCCATCGGCGATCGCTTTTCATCATCAAAATAGTCATCATTATTGACAGACTTTTTTCCACGAGATCCAATAAAACCAACGGGTTTCCGCTTATCTCTGTTGACATTATAGTAATCCTCCATTAGAGCAGCCAACATTTCACGTTCCTTCTGTAGTTCATGATAGAGTTGTGCCTGATATTCATCATTATCAATAAAGCTCGGCTGATAATTGTAATCGTAGCGTCTACCTCGCACACCAAAAAAACCATTTGGTGCTCTCTTGAACTCATTCAAATTCTGAGTTCATGATAAAAAATAAATGTAAATAATTAGTGATAAACAAAAGGGATTATTGCTGTTAATGCGTACCTCTGTCATCCATTCATCATTACCATCATCATCATAGTATTTTTTACCCCGAACACCATAAAAACCCGAGCTTGGCGCCCGTACTTGACGCTCGTACCAACCACTGTCGATGAGATTTTCATTATCTAAGTTGTTGAAATACGGCTGTGGATTTTTCGTAACAATTTCTTTCTCGTTTGAGTTTTTTGTGAGTCCCTCGTCGCAGATTGCGGGACTAATTATAAGAAAGACAAAAGCTCCCACCACTATTGCGTTCATTTTTTTTAATTCTGCAAAAGAATTTTCATTTGATTTATTATTTATTAAAATAAAATTAGGTAGATAGAGCATAATAAAATTAAATTTTAATAAATTTATCAATTGACGCAGACATTGTAGAAAGAACAAAATATTTATCATTCTCTTGTGTCCTTTCTAGATAAACATCCATGTAATTACACTCTCTACATAAATATCCACTCAACTTTGCCTAAGCTGTTGTTTTCGCATTTTCGTCATTTGTTTGCAAATCATTTGCAAAGGAGAAATGAGTGAGTGTAAGTAAATTTAGCAACATAGGACAGTGAACGACTAAAGTAGCATAATAAATAGATAAATATGAATTTTTTTGTCTCATAAGTTTGCAAAAGGATCAAAGATTGAGAAATTGAATAAGCTTGTAATGACGAAAGATTAAGTAACTCCTTTGTGACACTTTTGCCTCTATCTTTTTAATCCTCTTTAAAGACTCTTGATTGTCCCTTTTTAGAACTCTCAGTTAATTATTTTGCATTGAATTTTCATTCTAATTTAACTGCAAAAGTTCTTCATCTCATTTATAATGATTTGTTATCATGCAGGAGCTTTACTTGATCCAATTTCAGAAAAAAGATTCATTTTTAGCTCTTATGTAAATCAAGTCCAAATCTAATTGCAGTTAACAATTGAAAGAAAATCCTTTTCATTGATTTTTTCCTCCTCTGCACATAACTTGTTGCATTTATATGAGATGTAGAGAAGAAAAGATAGTAAAAGGGATAGAGTGGGAGTGTGCTGCATCGAACAGCTGTTTAAATAATTGTGACACGAACAGCAAAAGAATGATTTATCAATCTTATAACATTGTGATTTATCATAAGCTTTACCATTGCCACATTGTGTGAAAGCAAAATGAGGATTATGTAGGAAGCGTGTTAATATTATGCTTATGTTGACTGATAATAAATAATTGCTAATAAATTTAAATATACAACAGATATGAATTTAATTAATGTTAATTAACTGTTGATGTAAAAAATTCGCTTTTTGAAAAATCAAATTTATTCATGCGAAAAGTAATTTAATAATGAGAAAAATTTATTGTTTGCCATGCTATGATACACAGACACAATTAAATTAATAGACCTATGTAATTTAATGACTGTGAAACTCAATGAAAGCAAGGAATTCTTTTTCACTTGGTTTGATAAACTTTTTCCTTTCGCTTTAATTTTGATTCGATAATCTTTTAAAAGTTAATTTCTTTTTTCATCAAAAGCGTTCTCAATATACATTGTTTATGAGCGAATAAAAAAAAAGAATAATATTGAGAAAATTACAACAGAAAAGAATAAATAGAATTTAGCTCATCATTTGCCTAAAAACAACAGAACACACGTGACTCAAGGCAATCGTATGAGACTCTAATGCATGATATACATATTATCTCACATTATGAATATGTGAGGCAACCCTAGCAGCACATACATTTTACATCCTTTCATTCCCTTTTATGTTTCTTTCATAAGCTTCAGTTAACGGTGGCAATAAAAACATTATAATGTATAAAGTGAAAAAAGCAGGCAAAACAGGAGAGTGAAAGGGAGTTTGTTTTAAAGACATTATCCATCTGTGCTTGTGTGTGTTTGTATGTTCGCTTACACAAGGAGTCGTTTGTCTAAAGAAGATAAAGTTCAAAGCTTTACTTCAAAAAGAAACAGAAATAACTTTATTGTGCTGATGAATTGTTACAATTCAAAGATAACTGCTATAAAAATCAAGATTAAAGTGTGGGGCTACTGCAAAGATTTTTCTACTGTACTACTATTTTATTGTGTATATGAAGCTTTTGTTATTATCAAATGAGAGCATGGAAAAAATTTATGAAAAATGACTATTTTCTCCGCTATTTATGGATACTGACTTTATATCATTTTCTATCTTTTTATTCACCCAGTAAAAAAACTCTATCTTCGCTTATTATATGATAAAAAATTGAATTAAATAATTTGAAGCTTAATTGACATGAAGATGTTAAAGAATGAATATTTTTAACACAAAATATATCTTTCTAATTAGTTTAAATTCAATTTCTGTTGCAATTTCTTAACTGAGAAAAGAAAAATTTTTAAAGATGAATTTTTCTTCAACAAAAGAAGCTGCATAACTTTAAAGAAGTAATAAAAGAAAGAGAATGATACAAAATAATCTTATGTGAGTAAGCAACAGCTTATAGTCATACTTTTTACATGCTAGACGCCTCTTGACGCCATAAACTCATTTCTAGATAAACTTTCAAAGTAATGAAATCAAATTTACTCAATCATTATTGTATTGATATTGTTTAGTTGACATAATTTCGCATTTTCAATCAATTTTGTATCTGTTTGCCTTCCAGTATATCAAAATATACACATGCAAATAATTTTTCACTTCAAAAAGTTTAGACAGAGAGAATAAATTTGCAATTGTAATTAATTTTTCATCGCTTTCATTGCTTTTGTATACTTTAAGCATACCTGATACATATTGAGAAAGTATTTATGAGATACAAAAAATCAACGTTCATCATCATTATTGAAACTCATAAATAATTAATGTGTCAATAATTTCACTTCATTTGCGTGAGAATAAAAGTCAAATATGATAGAAAAGAAATTTCGTATTTGATTAAGTCAGAGAAATTAAAAATTCAATTTAAAATCAAAGAGTGTGTTGAAGAGTTTTATGCAGGAACAGCATTGCAGTATAATAGCTTTCAATATCATCTTTGTTGGCACTTAAATGAACTCATGAAGTTATAATGAGATTTTAGAGCTACAAAATATTCATTAAATAGTTGATGAGAAAACATCAACCCTTACAATATCACCTCAATGCCATGTAATCACTTCATTAATGAATGAACGAGTAAAAGTTCTAAAAATCGTAAAAGAACAAGAACTTTTTCATACATATATCCCTTCCGGTTTATTGTGTCAACAAGTGAAGTGAACAAAACTCAATTTCATCAACACTCTACGACCAATTAAATGCTCGTGGTTTTATCATGTATTCACACATGCGAGATCTAGTGTAAAAATTCCTTTGGGGTCAATTACGATCTATTATTCATGAGATATGTGTATGTTATGCGATATGCTCATGGTTGAAGGATCAAAAAGGAAAGAGACAACTGAAAACAGACACACGACATGACGAATATTTTTATAGTTGTTGAAAATAAATTGCTAGTGGCGACAGTGAAGTATGTTAATAAGTAGGCTGAACAAAATACCATGTGTAATTAAATGTCAATAGCTGAAATAATCAGACGATTATCAAGTGATTAACCGTTACTACTTTTGTATAATTCGATGAGTAATAGGGGCAAAACAATGATAAAAACCTTCCAATCTTATCGATTGCAATGCTGATAAAGTTTTATTTTTCTCACTAATGTTTTTTTAAAAAAAATTGGGCGTTTTTCAGGTGATTTTTTTACTGGATTAACTTTGTTTTGTATACATAGAAATTTAGGGAATGACAGTTTGTCTTTTCATTAGAATTATTAAGGTAGTAAACAATCTAATAAAATTGAATGTTATAGTCAATAAATACAACTTCAAATCATCGTAAATTTCTGATTAAAAATTTATCAAATTTTATAAATTGTTTATATAAAATGTGTATTGAAATTTAATTGTTGCACTTTTATTTTTCTTGCATCATCCCGTTTTTCACAACACAGCAGGTGTTGAACAGATTTAACCATAATTTAGAGTAGAAAAGTTACTCATTGCAAAAGTTTAGCTTATTCTTTTGCCATTGTTTGAAATGATGCGAAAATTTAATCTCATAAGACGAGGGATGATTTTGTCTGACATTAATTGTGCCGAATAATCGACCCATTATATTAAATTAAATTATTCGTATTATTTAGCTTATGAACCAGCTGAAAATTTCTGAATAAATGTTTTGCCTTTTCGATCAATAATTGTGACTTTTTATCATATAACAGTTTTTGAGGTGGATAAGCAATACACTTGAGAACTATATAGCGCAAGTAATTAATTTTATTTCAATGAAAAAATAAATTAAGTGTTAAATGGAGAGTTTTAGTAATTTGCATATTTATGAAATGATAATTTGTCAATTTCTATGCTTGTTAAAATGAATTTAACCTTAATTCATTCATATTATTTTATTCTACAGGTATTTTCCTAATGCATTATAAAAAATTCATAATCGCATAAGCTCAAAGCGTCTCTTTTCATCAATTTACTCGGTACTTCAAGTTTCACATTTATTTTTAATAACTCACAAAATCCTTTATCACACATACACAGCAAATGTGTTGAAAATCTCGTCTCATTCTATATGAGCAGATGAGACTCAAATATTTTTATGCTTGCCTAAAAGCACAAGTTTATACATACATAAATGACAGGTCAGCATCATCATTGTCATCATACACGCACACACAAGCTGACATCACTGTCATTAATATTAAAAATAATAATTAGATAAAAGCAAAGTACAGAAATGAGGCTTCAACAGTATTTTTCTTACTTTACTACTGGCATGTTCTCTCTTGTGAATTCTACTTCATATTACTTCACTTTTGCATGCCATGTTGAGAGTTTATGCCCATATGACTTTTCAATTCTCAACATTAAATGTGAATTTGAGCTAATTCACTATAAAAAATATATTTGAGAATGAAAATTCCATGTATAAAATTAAAAATTCATGAAAAAATTTTCTTTCTAGCCACATTTTAAATGTTTAAACTGTTAATAAATTACATCTTAATCAAATGTCAATTTTTATTAGAGATAATTTCTATCAGTTTTCATAATATAAATTTATAGGAAAATGTGCATAAATTAATATGTTAAAGGATCAAAAAATTGCAATGCATTTACTTGCACTCATCAATGTAAATTTCGACTAAAATCAACTAAAATTTTGCACATTTATAAAAAGATCAAAAGAATTTGCAATAAAACAAATAATTTATATAAAAAAACTAAAGGACCAGCCTCACCTTACAAAACACAATACAATAGTTTGTCATGATTGCATTAAAGTTTAAATTTCATTACACTCACAATATGTATCTCATTCTTTCA
>JACWBX010004020.1:55026-67359 GCA_014622435.1 Polypedilum pembai
ACATAGTGAATAATTAAAATTTTAGTTAGTAAGTTAGAGTGTTAGAAAAATATTCAATTTTTCAATTTCAAGTAATATATTTTAATAAATTTTCACTTTTCTTACCTAACTCCTTATGTTCTTTATCATTTGTGAACTATTTCTTACCTGTTTTATTGATATAAACACTTTTTGCTTTAGAATTGTCAATGATTACTACGAAATTAAATAAAAACTTATTGATACAAAAAGAATTTTTTTAACTGCGTGGTACTTTCTGTTTATTTTCCGTTTTTACTTGCAAAAAGCATGTAAACGGTACGCAATTTACATGCCGATATACGGAATGTTTTTTGTATTCCGTAATTTGCTCATAAAAGGCATGCTATTTACACGCCAAAATTCAGCATAATATTCCGTGTACGGAACGTTCCGTGTTTGATTACTCGGGATCGTTTTATCATTTTTGAAAGTTAATCGTGTTATCGATCTATATTTTGTCAAAATATCCTGTGGCATGCATTCAATAGACATTGATAGGTAAAGTGAGCTTTTTTTTATCTCAAACCGTCCACATGTTATGTTTTTAAAATATATAAAATTTTTTCTATGTCTGAATTGAGCTATGAAAAAAAAATGTTCAATCATGTATCGCCTATAAATGCCATAAATGTATCGAAATTGTGCGCACAAGAGTATGAGTGTAACCAAATATTTTGATTCAATTAAATGTGAAAACTCGAGTGTGATGACACAGAAGTGGTCCTTCGCGTTATGAATCGATTTTTTATTTGTTGTCAGAATTTTTTTTCTCTCTCATGCGATTGCAATCAACAGTGAGAGTGAGAAAATGTAATTTTTTTTCATATATCAACAAGTGTGCGAGAAAGAAAAAGGATATGAGAACAGTAGGACACATAAAATTGTTAATAGCTGTATTTTCAACACATAATCCCAAACGATTTACATTCTCTACATTAGAAGCTTGGTGCTTTTTATAGTGGGTTGGTCAATGAAAACACTAAAGAAGATTAAGGTGTTTCTATTGAAATTGAGTTAAAGCGAACTGAAAAGGTAAATTAGGCATATTTTTACAAGAAATCAATTCTCAACCATAGATAAATATCTTTTGTGTGGGAAAATTCAATTGAATTGTTCAAAATGAAGTCATCAAAGGACAGACATTATCAAGTAAATCACAGATAAGCTCATTGATGTGTTAATTTATCACGATATTAAATTATTCTTGGAAAAAATTGTTTTACAATCATTCCTAAATTGCTCTAAAACATTTCAATTGAAATGATCAAACATAAATCGACCATTGATAATTATTAAATTTCACTAAAATTGAAATAATTGTGTGAAGATTAGTAGGAAAATTAGACATTATTATGCATCATTGAAAATGTTTGATTATTGTGAACAAATTTTTGAGCTTTTATTGTTAAACAATTTTAAACAGAATTAGTCAAAATATTTTAATACTTCATTTGATTCATGTTCATTACCAATTGGTATTTTTCCAACTGAACTCTTGTTACGTCCTAAATATAAAGAAACAGAACAAAATCATGGCGCGTTTTAATTCATAATGGAATTTTTTGAATGAGTTTTCTAATAACTTTGAATTATATCATCATTTCATTTTACTTTAAATAACAATTAAATAAACTCATGGTTTGTGTGGCAAACAATACAAAAAAGTGAAAGGAATGAAGCTGGGTAATTACATGGAAATCACAACAACAATTTTTTCTTTTTAAATCTCCTTTTCTCATTTATTACGTTTCATAATAAAATACTGATAAACAAGGAAAGGGAAAGGATAGATATTATGATAGTTCAGTGGTGGTCAATCTTTTTTGATACATATCACATTTGAGAATCAAAATTTTGTTGGATTCTATAGAATCCGGCTACAACGATAACTCATTATAAGAGCAGTTTAAGAGGTTTAAGCTGGTATTCTGCCAAGGTTTGAAATGTCTGCCGATAGCTTACTGGAAGCGTACCTGACCGGATTTTATTTGTAGAACATCTCTAAATTAAAAAAATATTTCTCGTGACACACCAAAAATTTTCTTTCTTGAAAAATGTCGAAAATTTGAAAAATTTGTATTTGATTTTTGAGTTCAGGTAAAACCAAAAGTTGATATATTATTTTTACAATTTTCTTACGGCACACCTAAACTTTAACTATTAAACACTGTGATAGTTGATAGAAAAGATAATTGAAATCCATATATATAGAAGAAAGTGATAGAGCTTTTTTCTATCGCGATAGTAAAACTATCAAAATTTCTATCAATTTGATTTTTTTTTAAATTATCTCGATATTTCCCTCACCTTGGTGAAAAAATGTAATTTTGTTGATAGAATTATACTTTGTATTTAATTTGATTGTATTTGTACTCATTTTTGAGAATTTGTGAAAAACCAACGACAAGTCAAAAGTGGGCATTTTTCTACAACCTAAACTTTCAGCCAAACTGAACGTTGTTTACAATAGAAAGAGATCATTCTAGCAAAATGGCTTTATTTCAAAGGAAATTGAATTTAAAAATTTCCACAACATTCTGAGTCATGCAAGTGTTGTAGAATTATTTTCAAATAACAAAGAAATTGAAAATTTGCAAATCTTTATTGATTTTTCGCGATTTAAATCAATACTAACTAAAACTATCGACTAAAAAACACTAACAAAGACACGTGATTTAAAGAGAATTGAAGTAAAAAATTTAATAATTTCTAAACATGTTGAAGTAAACTTTCCTCACCCATTTATTGTTAAAAGTTGAGAGAGCGATACAGAGCAACATTTTAAACTAATTATGAATTTTTTTATTTCATTGCAGTTTTAATTTTATTAATGAAAAACTTTAACTAAAGTAGCAAACAATTATGGAATATTTGAAACTTTAAAAACTTCTCAACAAGATTGATATTCTCAAAAGAAATGCTTAATGTTCAATTAAATTACTAAAGCATACATCATAAAGAATTTTTCAAAAAGAAATATTCATGCACAGTATGCATTGTCAAAATAAACTTTGATGTAAAACTGAAAGTGATAGTGATGCCTTGTTATTCGATGAAAATTGAAAAAATTTAAAGTGAAAGTACACATGTGTAATTAAGAATGCAAAATTGTTCGTTTGTAAATGCTAATATATATTTGGGCTAAATATAGAGAGAATGGAAAATTGCATAATTTTAAACACTATAAATTTAAATTATTCAATTTTGGATCATGCTGATGCATAGTGAAACACGAAAAAAGCTCATCAACTTTGCACCTGAAAGGCTTATAGTTTAAATTAATGTAAGCTCATTTTCAGGTAATTTCAACTCATTCTGCTCGTGCTTTTCCATCCAAAAAATCGATTTTTTTTTAAAAAATTCATGTGATGTTCTGGAGCTCAATGGCAAGCACACTACATTAACCATGTATATGGCAGGAGTAAGTCCATAAAGTTCATTTCACATCTTTTTGTGCATTCAAATCACAGCGCTGAGCTCAACAGGCAGAGTGCAATAAATTTTAATGGCTTTAAAGTGGTTACACGAAGTTTCCGAGTTGTTTTTTGTGAATATCAAAACACACATACCACACCGTCAATAATAATATGTGGTGACTACAGCGAGAGCGAATATGAATGAAAACATTTCTCAAGTGTGCAATAAAGAAGTAAAATAGAGAATGGAACAAAAGAAGAAAAAACACTCAATTCTCGAATGAGATTTTCCCACAAGCTCAACACTCTTAAGTGAAGTTTATTTTATTTTAAACGACGATGAAAGGAACAAAGAGAGCTCGACTTATTTTTCTTGAAAAACCAACGTCATAGATGAATTTTGTGTGATATAAAAAACAATTTGAATATTTAAGTATTTTGACTTTTTGGCCAGTCACTTTGACAAGGTAAAGGAATTGTATTTTAATTGAATTTTCAAATCATTTACAGAATTCTTTTAGAAAACTATTTTTGCTTCTTACCAATTAAATAAATGCTTTTAAAATAAACTTTTGTCAGTAGTTTTAACTAAAATAACTAAATTTAGTTTCAGCATTATTATTATACACATAAGAGTGTAAATTTGCATACAGAGAAAGCATGATTGTAAAAGTGTTACACCATGAAGTTGAATAGAACGCGATAAGGAAATCTCCTTGCGGGTACAACAATGAAAATTGTTTTGGGACTTTTTTGACGCTAAATGACGATTCTAGTGCAAGTTGATTTGCTATTGCATTTTGAAATTATTTCTAATCTGTATGACAATATGATGAGATTTTTCTACATTTTCTGACAATTTCTGATAAATTACAAAATATTTTTCTTCTTAGTCAACAATAGAGTCGTAAATAATAATCATATATTGTGTGACTCAGTGAAAATTTTTTTTTGATAAATTTGATTCATTTTCATCCTCAGGTATGCGAATAGTACTTTCTCATACTCATTTTTGCCCTAAGCTTCACATTTTATTTATTCTTTTGTGTTAGTTCTTCCGTGTTTCGCTAAAATTGCGCTTCTTCCTTGTAATTGTCTGCCACGTTCAACGATATTTTTTTTTTATAAGAGACTCCTTTCATTCTATTTCATGTTGAAAATGTGACTTTTGTTACACATCCTCTTTATGAGTACCGTGCAAATGAGGTTTTTATGTGTATAATTTACTTTTGTGAATTTTACTATGCAATATTCAGTATACTACTTTTTTCTCAATGCAATCTCACTGAAATATATATGCGTAAAAGCGAATAAGAAGAAAATTAAATTATTGCAGTAAGTGCACTGCAGCAATAAACCGGTTGCGATTGATTTTAGCTTGTATATTAATAACTTTGCAGTTGAAATATTTTAATATACCAAAACTAAAGTATCAAATTAATCGGGTCTGTAGCTCAAATGGTAGAGCGCTCGCTTAGCATGTGAGAGGTAGCCGGATCAATGCCGGCCTGATCCACTTTTTTTTGGCAAATTTAACAGGTCAAGAATTTTCTTTTTTCAAAACAATTTATTTTTATTATTCATTAGCAAGAATTTTGCGATATTTATTTTAAATTCTAAAGAATTTGGGTTTAAATTTAAATAATTTATAAACTTTTAATGATTATTAAGGTCAAAAAAGATTCGAATTACGGACATAATCTTTAGTGAAAAAATATCAAGTATAAAGCGCCCGCAGAATTGTTATAAGTAAAGAACATTTTATAACAAGCAACTTCCCACTGATTTGCTTAAAAATCTTATTTTTCTAAAAATAACATCGAATTACAGTTATTTATTTATGCAATCCGAAGAAAAGAATTAAAATTTTTGACATTTAATTGTTACTGTTAGATACTTTTAACAATTGTGGTAATTTTCAATTTATATATATGAATATCAGTAGTATTTTTTAACATGAAGATTTTGTTTTAACACATGTACATAATCTTTGGGAATGACATGAAAAAAAAGTGTAGAAAGCCATTTATTTTTATTTTAGTTGACTTTTTAATGTGTTCTCTTTTAATGAGACTCGTTGTGAGCGAATGAGAGAGTTCCTCTTTGTGTCATAGTAGCGGTAAAAGCATTCTTATAAAAAGGTCACAGAAACATGTTTATATATCAACGAGGATGTGTATGTGAGCACGAAACAAAAAGGTAGCACATCTCCGTTTTTGACTAATTAAATTAACATTTTTCGTTAAGATTCTAAAACTTGATTGTTATTTATTGAAAGCCAGAAAATGTTGCGGTCTTATGAGTTGAACCTTATTCATATGTAAATTAATTAGCGATGAAATTTTACTACATGAACTTTAATATAAGTCAATTAATATTTTATGATCAAGAGTGTGAAGATAATGAAGATATTGAGTGACATTTGCCAGAAACCCTCACTAATTTTTTGTGCTACAAACATGACCAGACCTTTTTTCATAAAGTTCACTTATTGTGATGTACAAAGTGTGAACATATGTCCCTTTACATACATTTCTCGCACGCCACAATGACGCTAATCTGCCATTCACAATACCGTGAGAAAAGCGTGATAAGAATGAGATTCAGTTCATGTACAAATTTCCAAAAATATCTCACACACAGACATATTAAATGTCAAATTTAATTTCTGCCATCCTGATGGTTTAAATAATGACATGTATTGCACATATGTAACAGAAAACAAGAAGCTACCTTAGAGGATTATTCTTTCATAGAGTTCAATGTCAAAATTTTCATTCAGAGCTTCAAATTTTGTTAACTTCATTTTTCTCTTTTTCACCTTTTTGCTTCTATGAGAGAATAAATCTTTTTGTAAAAACCACGATCTAACAGCTTTTGCTTTACAGTTGATTTACTTGCATTATCTTTAAAATTATTATTGCATTAAAAAAGGCTCATAGAAAAATGAACGCAATGAAAATGTCCAGAATGAGTAGATTATCTTTTACAAAAGATGAAGAAGGTAGAAATTAATAAAAAATGAAAATTTTAACAAGCGAAGGACATTCTTTATATTCATAGATGAGAAAAAATATTTAAAAATTTAGAAACAATTTGACAATAAATTTTAAATTATGTATTCTTTAAGAACTCTTTGATGTCAAATTTGAAATTTTTAGTTGACCTTTTTATTTGCAATTTGATTTTCTTAATTCCAAATTTTCTGAATTTTGTAATTCTTCCTATTTAAGCATAAACAATAAACTAATAAATTAAACAATCAAGTCTTAGAAAAAAGATTCTAAAGAGAAAACCATGATTTAAATGAAAATCAAAAATTTAAATAAGAAAATTAATTTTGAATTGAAAATATTCTCACATCTTAAAAAAGAGATAACTAGTTTCTATATAAAATTGAACGAAAATTCAATTTCAAACCACAATCTAGTGAAAAATTTAGATTAAATGAATACCTGCTTTCGATGGCATGGTTGTGGTTTTGAAAATTGATAGAAAAAATGTCATTTAAAATTAAATTGATTATCAGTTGCAGCTTAACAATTAATTGAAAACCTGGTTTGCAACATTCTTAATTAAAATAAAACACTTTTGATAAATTAAATTCTGTAAAATTTTCAATTAATCTATTCAACAACAGCATTTCATTAACAAGATTAATTGGTTGAATATATTTTAATTATTTATAAACAGTTTTTCATCCTGAACTCACCTTTTAACTTTTTTTCTTTATTCTTTATGATAAAGAGGATAAAACTGTGCAATAAATGCCCACAGTTGATTAACGAGAAAGTCGAAGATTAAAAAAAGTTTGAAACTCTCTCGTGAGTTTTAAAATTAAAACTTTCTTATGCACACAGCAAGTGAGAATGAAAAGAAAAACTTAATGTTTTTAAAATGCTAAAAAAAACTCTTTTTAACTTCAATTTACGCTCAACAAAACTTTTCCTTTTATCTTCTTCAACAGCACAAGTTCTGAGACTATTGCTTCAAACTGAAGTGCTGGATTGCTACTGACTATTGTATTGTGCCTCGCGCTGATTTTTGTTTTATTAGCAATAACGTTGCGCATGTGTTGCTTCCTTCTTCGAACATATATTGTGTAAGCACTCTTCTTCATTGTCTTTTTATCATAATATTATCTCCATAAAATTTCCATTTACTGATAGAGAATTATTTAATGATTTAATTATGTTGGTGACATTTTTATTACAAACAATTAAATAATTTACAATTATAGCAATCACATGCGAGTAAAATATTCTTGATATCCTTGTTGTGTCACACACATGTTGTCTTGTAATACGTAACATGCTTGTATCATCATCATCATCGAATGACAATGATTAAGATGAATTTGTTGGCGCTTCAAATGGAAACTACGTCACGAATATCATCAATTCGTGAACCAATCGCACAACACTCTCGTTACAACACGTGAATTGAAGCTTTTCATTCATAAAATTGCAAAGAGAGAGACAGAGAGAAAGCTGCAGATACAATTATTTATGTGGGCAATGTAATTTGCATAGTTTGTTGTTCCCTTTTGTGAATTATTTTCTGAGAAAAACAAATTAGCTAAATTCTTAAATGATAATTTATGAGAAATAATTTAATAATTTTTAAAAGCATGAAAGCTATTTTCATCCCAAAATTTCCAATTCAAATCGAGTGTGAACAATAACTAACCTTATTCTTTCCCTCAAGTGAGTGGCATATGGTTTTTCGAACACTCAATTTACAATTCATTAGCAAAATGAGTAATTTCCATGTGTGAACTATTTTATGATAATGCGTGGACGACAATGAAAATTGATGCAACTTTATTATCATATTGCTGACGTTATTTACTCATCAATTTTGATTACCAGTGAGTAAATCGATTTTAGGTTTGAGAAGGATTTTAATGAAAATTTAGAAAAACACTTATAAAATTGACTTTTTCAATTTATTTTGGTAAAATTCACTAGTTATACTCAACTGAATTATTTATTCACTATTGATTTATTTATTTATTACTGGGATGATATGAATTGTTTCTCTGTAAAAGCAACAAAAAAAATTGATTAACAAATATACGCAAGTAAAATAATTATGATAATTTAATTGACAATGATTTGCGTAGATTATGTGAATGCTTATACTTTTTATCATTATTATGTCAACATGTGGTTTAATTATCAAAATTCTAGCGTTTTCAAGCCATTTCGTAATTCTTTTTTGCCTTTTCATTTTGAACTTAATTACAAAGTCAAACTTATTTTCATAAAAGACAAAAATGTTCAGTGTTAAGTGCTGAGCACTCAACAATCAAGATATAAATGCTGAGCACTAAACCCTTAAGTCTTGAACATTGAAGCATTTCTCCGTAAACGCTGAGAAATAAAACTATCAAATCTTTATTACTGAGTTCAACTTATTGTAGTATGGTCCTAAATTTCAGTTCAAGATCTTAAACACTGAAACACTGATGAATAAACATTTAATAATAATTAAAATATACTTTTCTAGAATTAAATCAATCGAAACAAAATTTCTTTATTGAATTGCTTCAGCAATGAAAAAATGATTTTATTAAAAATTAAAAATCATTTAAATACAATCTTTGGTTTACTATTTACAATAAATTTAAAGTATTTTATTTTAACAACTAGTTGATTACTAAAATATTTATTTATCGTTCGTAAAATAACGAAAAGCGGTTCAACTTTTCTTTGTCATTGCAGAAAGACAAAGAAAAATGTTAAAGAGTTATTTAAGTATTTTTAATTCATTTTCTTGAGTTCATCTTAAAGTGTAAAAAAATTATTTGATTTAATTTTAATTGCAAAAATTTATTGTTTTGCACCAGCAATTGTGTGTGAGATAGATAAAATTAACAATTAATGCACTTTTCATTTGTCGACAAAGGATGTAAATGGAAAAATATTAATGTCATGACTAATGAAATTGAAATTTTTTGTCATATATATATGTGAATCAAATGATTTCAACATGTTTCGTTTTCACAAACGTTCCAATTTTCTTATTGCAGAAACTCCTAGTTTCTAAAAAATTATATAAACTTTTTCATTCTCTAGCATATCAATCAAATTTTCTCGTACATTCATCATATTCTACAATAATTCTCTCAAAAGCATTTAACAGTATTCTATACTTACAAAACAACTACAACATTTTCACATAATTTTTCTTTATAAAACTTTTTCATCGGAAGTATTTTTTTACCGTATTTTATTTTCTTTTTGACAATAAAGGCTTTTAATTACTTTTGAATTGTTTTGGTTTTCTTTTTTCTTTTTTTGAAAAGACAAAAAATTGGTATCATTTTTCATTCTATCAAAATTTAGAATTTTGATCATGTCCATTTTGTAAGGAAGGTGAAGAAGTCAACTTTCACCTTAAAATATCTAAGGCTAAATTGAGCACACTTTTCATTAACATTTTTACTACTTGGAATTTGCACCCTCAAATTTTTGTTGAAGAGCAGCAACAGTTGATTTTTTGTTAGCTGTTGAATTAAGAATTTTACTAGCTGAGGAAGGATTAGTTGTTTTAACACTACCATTGCTTAAGCTCGTTGTGGTTTTTTGTTGCTGCTGTGTTGTAGATTTAAAAGAATTTGTGATTGGTGGTTTTGTGCTGGTTGAATTAACTGCAGGTTTTTGAAGAGTTTTCGGTTTTGCTTGAGTTGATGGACTTGGGCTTCGTTTTCTTATATTGGAATTAGTGACTGTTGGAGTTTTCTTAGCTAATGTGATGGAAGGTGGAGTTAACGTCTTTTTAAGTGATGGTCTTCGACTAGCATCATCTTTCACTGGCTTATTTGATGTCGGTGTCTTATATTCACTATCTTCTGTAGTTTTCTTAGCTGCTGCACTATCACTATTTGATTTCTTCATTTTTGTATCAACTTTTTGTGGACTTGTTACACTTCCGCTACCAGCAGAACTTTTCGCGGATTTAAAACTGCTTAAACTATTACTGCTTGTAGTTGAAGGCATTTTATTTAACGATTGTGAAGGTGGAATGCGTGCAACTGGAGCAATTGGTCTCATATACCCACTCGATGTTGTACTTGCATTCGATTCATTCTGATATTCATCTTCAACAGGTGTTTTAACATTCGCATAGCCCGGAGAGTCATCAGAATTTTTATTTTTAAGTGTAGATGCAATGTAGATTGCATCACAATTTCGATGTTCAATTTCATTAACAATTTCTCCTAACAAGCCCATACTATCAAGAGAACCTTGTTGAGTAGGAGGTGAAAGAGGTGATTCTTCGATTACAGAATAAATGTTGTCAGGTGTTCGTGGTTCTTGTGCTTCGCACTTGTTATAATCATTTGATTTTTGTTTTCCAAGCGTTCCTACGGGCGGAGGACGAGGAGGTGGCGGCAGTGTTGGTCTATCGACAATACTCTTTGGTCGAGGCTGTCTCATTGAGCCAAATGAAGTGAGTTGTGATGGTTTAACGACTGGTGGTGATGGAGGATCACGCATTGATTGTGTTCTGTTTAAATTCACTTTACGTTCAGTATTATCATCACTTGAATCTTTAAGTGGAACTTGCGTGATAAGTATTGGAGATGAAATTTGAATGTCTTTCAGTTTGTCTTTATCAATCGTCTTCAATTGCTTTTGCACCTTTTCTGGCTTATTTTCTTTCTTCAAAAAAGATTGAATTCGACTTAATGTTCCATCTTTAGGTTTCTTTTCAATATTGCTAGTGGGATTGATGAGAACTTCAGGCAATGCTGCTTCAACTCTTTCAATAGTTGATGGTGGAGAAGGAGCTTCTCTAAGTGTTGAATCTTTCACATTATTTGGCAATTCTTTTGCATCACAAGTTGATGCTTCTAGAATTGGATTAGAAATAAGAGGACGAGCTGTTGAGCCTTTATTCAGTGGAGGCAAAGCAGGTGGTTGTGAAGCAGCATTAATATTGTTAAATCTCTCAATTGCCGCATTTACATTTTGATGTTTTGGAACAGGTGGTGGTGGAGCTTCTCTACTTGGTACAATATGCAAAGCAACGTCATTACTGGCTTTTGATACTGGATGAACGTAGGCAACTTTCGGTGAATTGTTGTTTGCTTTACTGTCTGGCAATGGTTTCAAAGTGAAACCTTTGAATTTTCCAAACAAATGATTGTTTTCGATGTCAGATGATGGACGTAAAAGAGATGAATTCATATCGTCAGGTGAATTCGGAGATGATGCAGTAAATGTTGGTGATTGAGTTGAACCAGGTGATCCTTTTGTAATATGATGCTTGATATTTGGTTTTGGGCTAAAAATGAGTTGTTCAATTTAGTCATTTTTATTTTATACCAATTATGGATGTTAATGGTAGCAATTGCAGAAATTGATAATTAGTGTAAATTAGTTTATAATGTCAAAAAAATTGTTAAATTTCTGCAATTTAGTTAAACAAAACTACAAACCCAAATGAAACAAATCATAAATATTATTGCATTGAGCAACAAATGTGTATACTAATTCCTAAATACAGCACTAACAATCAAAACAACATGTGTGTGTAGTAAAAACTTAAGAAACTAATTCACAATCAAACAACAATACAAAGCACTAAAATAAAAAAAATATCGAAAATCAGTATGCGTTGCATTACTGGATTTTAGCGCATTTTTGGCACAACTGATCAGTGACTATTAACAAAATCACATGATTTTAAAAAGCAACCATTGTTTTTCATCACATTATTGACCCAATTTAATTAATCATAAAAAGAGAATTTCTCAAATTTACAAAACCTTAAATAGTATGATAAATCTTGTGAATTCTAAATTCATTTAACTAAGAACTTTTCAATTTATCAATCATATTAGTAATTTCTAGAATAGAAAGGTTTATTTCATGGAAATTTTCAC
>JACWBX010004021.1:0-28325 GCA_014622435.1 Polypedilum pembai
ATGCGCATAATTTTCTTCTTCTTATTGATTTTTCCATACAAAAATGAAGAAGAAGAAGAAAATTATGCGCATACTTCTTCTTCTTATCTGCATAATTCCGAACCCTAGTTTTATAAAACCAACGCATTCCAATGATTGTCTTTTCTTAAACGAGCAGTGGGAAAACAAGCAGTGGGCATATAATACAGTGGGAAAACGAACAGTGGGGAAATGATTAATGGAAAAATAAAGCAATGGGCAAATGAAACAATGGGGAAATGACCAGTGGGAAATTGAACAGTGGGGAAACAAAACAGTGGGAAAATGATTGTGGGAAAATGATTAGTGGGGAAATGAGAAGTGGGAAAATGATACACATTCATTCAAATTCATTGAATTTTACCGGAAATAAGCGTCTGGTGCTTTAAAGGAGTTTCAAGCGTGTGTTAATTTCTTCGAACAAATATACAAGCAGGAGTTTATTTTTGTGGTGCTTTCCAAAAATAGGTAACAAAAAATTCCACCATGAAGCTTGAATATTTTTTACAAACAAATAAATCATCGCTCAGCAAGAGCTTTAGTCAGCTATTCAATCTTACTTTTCTATCTCTCTCTTGCACATAAAAATATGAATTCAATTCAAAAGCGGTGTTTATTTTAATTCCATTTCTTATTGATTGATGAGAATTTGTTGGGAAATTGATATAAAAAGAAAATTCTTTATTCTATTGACAATTTCAAAATATTTTGCTCAAATAACACTAAAAGCATTTTGCTATCATTATAATATTTAAATCTATATTTAGGCCATGGAAAAAAAATTTTTAGCAGTGGAAAATTTTCTCTTCCGCTGTCAAATTATTATTGTCGCCTGATGGACGGCTGAGCAAAAAAAAAAAAAAGATAACTGCAAGGCATCATGATAAGACGATACATAAGGCGTAATCTTTCAATGAGGAAGGAGAAAATCACAGTTTAATTAAGAAGACAAAAAAATATTTCAAGACTGTCAATTCATCTGCAGATGAATTATTTAACACTCGGATTTTATATAAAAAAAAAGCTTTTTAGCAAAATATTTAAACGTTAGTCGTTCTGAAATGATTACAAAAACTTTTTTAATAATATTCATTTATTTTCATCCAATTTGATTTATTTGCACTATTATTTATTTTTTTTTTGTCTCTGATAAAAATTTTCAATTTAAATGCACCAATTCGGTCAGAATTTGATAGAATTAAAATTAAAATGTTGAAATTTGTAATGTAAATTGAGCCTTACGCGATCATTAGTATAAAATCCACATTCAAAGCATTTAAATGGTTGTTCTTGATGCCAAACTTCAATATGCTTATTTAGATTTTCTTTTCCTCTAGCTGTAAAGTTGCAGTAGTAACATTGTAACTCTTGACTATGGTGAGAAGTTATATGAGCTGTAAATAAATTTTTATCATATGTTTTGTAGTTGCATTCTCTGCATTTTAACATTTTGGCTTGATAAATGTGAATATGATTCCATAGGAGTTCCTGACTGGGTGCAGTATATTCACAATATTTGCATTTATAAAACTTTGGTTGAATTTGAACATTTTTGTAATTTTGTGCTTGTTGCCAAATATATTTATGTCTTAACATATGTTTTCTCATTCCGTATTCATTATGTGTTGAAAAATTGAAAAATTTGCATTGCCTCATCACTGGATATTGAAAAATTTGAGCATTCATTGTTTGTGGTAAGAATGAACTTTCAGGGTAATTTTGATTGTAATTACTTTGTTGACTATATGGATTTGGCACTAATATTTGTTCAATTGGATGATTAATGCTTTGTGCTGGTTGAGTTTGATTGTGATTGAATTCATTTGATGGATCATAATTAAGAGTTCTATTGGTGATAACTGTTAGAATTGAATTATTTTGATCAATCGTTGGAATCGCATAGTTTGAGGGAAATGATTGATTGAGCATTGATTGAAAATTGTTTGTTGTGTTTATAGCCTTGAAATTGAAATTTGTTTGATCTTCTTCATCAGGTGTTGATTTTTTATGTCTTTTCGTTTCACAAGAATTTTTTATAATATAAGAACAAAATTTACAATTTATTGTTTTAATTTTAAGTAAATGCAAATCATGATTTTTCTTAAAACGTGTGGAATTTTGGCAATATTTGCATCTTCATCTTTTTGTTCAACATTTGATGCACTTTTGTGTGTATTTTAAAATCTAATCCAATTTTGACATTTTTTGGACATTGTGGACATTTGACTCGTGGGATTTCTTGAATATTCTTTTTTGGTGTATACTGTCTTCTTCTTTTATCATTTAAAAAAGATTTTGTGATAGAAATTTTTTTGTTTCTTGTCTTTATGATATTTTTAGCACCAGATAAAGAATGAATCATCTCACATTTCTCATTTCACAGATTAGACAAATTTTCGCTTAAAATCCTTTGAATATTTTCACTGAATTCCTTGATAATGTTTTTAAATTCAACAGTTTTAATTGTTTTGTTGATTTCTTCAATATAATTCTTAAGATTTGTTAATTTTTGATGCAATTCTTTTATTGTATTATGTTTATTTTCGAATTTTTTTATCAAATCTTTTCTGTTTCTATCATTAGCCTCAAATATTTCGGAATTTAAAAATTTAATTTGATTTTTCACAACTTCAAGTTCAGTTGAAATTTTCTCCTTTTCCAATTCAATTGTATTTTTATCAAATATCACTGAAAATTGCTCATTTTCTGCTGTCTCTTCAAAACAACTTATATCTTTTAAATAAACCATTTTAATTTCACAATAGTAAGAAAATTTTTAGTAATTAATATTTTAATCTTATATTTTACATCTATATAGCTTGACGTTAAAAATAAAACTGAACAATTTTCTACTCATGTGAAAAAATTATCAAAACATTTTGAACAATCTCTGAAGTCTTATAAGCGCATTTTACCATGAAATATGAATAAATTATTTTACAAATTTTCGAAAAGCCAAGGCAAAGCTACAGCTTTTTTTTCGCTTTCTTAAAAATATTGTCACACTCATAAACACATTCAAAAAACAAAACCTGATTCGCAACTTTGTGTTAGAGATTGAATATTTAATATTGAGCATATAATTTGTGTTATGTTCAACTGTAATATGATAAACATACTGCACAATTTTCCATAATTGCTGACTCGCAAAATTAATACTTTTAGTCCTGCTTGCTCTTATGTTTTTAACAATAATATTGCAAAAAAAAAACATTTTTTATGGTATGATAGATGACAAAACGAGAATAAAAATTTTTAAAGCTAAGAATTTTGTTTATGCCATAAAATGAATATTTTTGTATTACATTTCACTTTCTTTTAAAGTATTTAGTTTCCGAAAAAATATCTTAGTTTTGATTTTCAAGGTCATTTGCGCCTTTTTTGAAATTTTTCTATCTACTATAACATATCTAAAATTAAAATTATTTAGATAAGCACAGAGTATGAAATATAAAATATTTAAATCAAAAGTTGATGAATTTATACTTTAGGCAGTTTCACATCCAAAGAATTAACTTTTTTGAAATGTGTTTTCATGTGATTTTTAACTACGCTATTTTGATAACCAGCAAATTCGCAATAAAGACATTTTTTAAGAACTGAATAAAAACTTAAATGAACGTTTAGATGACTATTCAATTCTCGTTTCTTATTAGTCGAATAACTGCACTCGCCACATTTTAAAGCTTGCGAAAAAAATTTATTGTGATGTGAACGATGTTTTTCAAAAAAGTTTGCAAAATTTGTAGAAAAATCACAATCAATGCATCTATACTTCCGTGTTTCCCAATTATCAATATTTTCTATTTCTTCTTCACAATTATTATGTGATATCAAATGTGTTTGAAAGGAAACTTCAGAAGAGAAATGATGTAAACAAATATTACATTTGAAAATGTTTGATTTAAATTTTTTCTGAATTTTTCTTTTCTTTTGGTCACCTGATTTTGACTCCAAATCTTTTTTTATTGGCTTTAAAAGTTCTGAATCAGTTTTTAAATATTCTCTATCCGAATCTGATGAAATTTCAATTGTTTCATTAACCATGTTTTGCTTTTCATTTGCTCTATTTCCTTGGATATAAATTTGATAATCATTAAAAAATTTTTCCATTCTATCTACTTTTTCCTTCGTTTCATTTATTTGTTGCTCCATTCTTGTCATTTCACTGCTTTTTTGTTCCAATTTTTTAATTCATTCGATATTTTCCAGTTTCATCCTTTTTTCATTCTCTGACTTTTTGCTATTTTCAAGAAGAAGTTTCTCGATTTTTTTATCCAAAATTTCATTTTGTAAAAATATTTTTGCCTTTAATTTGTCAATTTGCTTTTTTGCTTCTAATAACTCAGAATTGGAATTTTCTGTATTACTTTTGACTTGAACTATTGTAAATTGTTCGTCATCTTCAACAGTTTGTACTTCTTGTACCTCAACATTTTCGTCATGTGAGTCTTTATCGCTTTCGTCTTCTAACTTTATAAAATTTACCATTTTCTTGCTTCAAATTGTGTTACTAACTCCGATTTTTTTTCTCTAATAAGACTGGTTAAATTTGCATTTGTGCATTGCTATTTATATATTTTTTTCCACAAGATCCAAATAGACAAATAAAGTTAATACCAGTTTTGAGTCATAAGTGTTGACCATAAGTAAAATCATAAAATTTATATTGTTACAAATTAAAAACTTTTTTTATCCATATATAACTTAAATTGTAACTAGATGATGATGTAAAAGTGAAACTGAAATTAAAAGCAATAACAAATTATATTTTAATTGATTCTTAATTTTAAATTTTATTGAATTTATAGAAATCAATATTGAATATTTTTGCAAAAGAAAGATGTTAAGTCTTATGAATTTTCATATGGTTAGTAACATTAAATAAATTAGCGTGTGCATATTCACAAAAATGACACTTGATGAGTGAAGAGTAATTGTTCAAGTGAACAATTTTATGCGTATTCAATTCAATTTTTAATTCAGTAGAATAATTACATAAATTGCACTTAAATCTGCTGCGACGTTCATCATGTTTATCAACATGATAATAATAAAATTTACGGGAATTTGTTTCAAAATCACAAGCTGGACATTCATACTTCTTTAATTTTAAATTATTTGCTTTAGGTTTTTTTTTGGATTACAGTGTGAAGAATTTTTTGATTTTCTTGACTTTTATTCTTAGATCGAAGCTGTTTGAAAGATTATTTAGTTGGTTTTCGACCTCTCTTTTGTTTTTTAGCTGTGGCAGCAACGTTTTCAATGGTTGAATGCATTTTTTTATCATGAATTTTCAATCCTTTTTCTGATGTCAACATTTGGCTGCATTTCATGCATTTTATTTCCTTCTTTTGTTTAGATTTTTTATTTTTTACTATTTTCACTCTTTTAATAGTTGATTGTCTACCACTTCTGAGTATTCTATTCTTTTCCTTCTTATGTGTGTTCAAATGCCGCTTCAAACTGCACTCTTTATAATAAATTTTATCACAAACGAAACATTTGAACTTTTTCTGCTTTTCTGGCGATTTAGCAGCACTTGCTAGTAATTCTTTTACTATAATGACTTTGTCGGAGAGACTTAAATGAAGATTTTCATTTTTTAGTTTTGGAACAATATTCAAATGATCTTCAATCAAACTTTCACACACTGCTATTGGATTGAGAACTAACGAACTTTCTACACTCTCATATTTAACTTCTTCTTCATTTTTCGCTTCTTTATTTTGTTTAAGAACTTCAATTTCGTTTTTTAATTCAATAATTTCTTCATTTAATTCATTTATTTCAGAATCTTTTTGGTTAATGATTTCATGCAATTTTTTATTTTCAACTCGAATGATTTTTAAATCATATAAAATTTTTGTAAATTTTTCTTTATAAACAAATTTCTCATGTTCTCTTTGCGCTTCAATGTTTTTGTTTTGCTTTTCGGCTTCATTTTTTGTTTCAATCAATTCTTGAGTTAATTTATTAATTTCAGAATCTTTTTTATTGATAATTTCATTAAGGTTTTTATTCTCTGCTTCGATAAAAGAGAATTCTGTTGAAATTTTATAAATTTCTTCTTTAAATCCAAACTTTTCTGATTTTAGAATTTCAATTTGTGATTTTGCCTCATTTAATTCATTTGTGAGTTGATTTTTAATTTCTTCGGCCTCATTTTTGTCAAATATAACTGTAAACTGTTCCTCATCAGATTCATTAATTTCTTCTTCTAATTTATATTCATTTAAACTCATTTTTTAATCAAAATAATAATAAAATTTAAAAAAAATTATTTGTGACTTGTACGATCAAGATCTTTCACAATACTAAAATATTTTTACTCACACATTCTTCTTTCTTTTGCTTTACACTTATATTCATTTATGTATTATGAAAACAACGCATACAACTAAAATTTCTAAGACACATTGTTACATGTTTATTATTTATGTGACAATAAATGTTTAGTAAAGAAACACATTTTTTAAGAAGGAATTTTATATAATTCAAAATTTTTTATAAAATATTTTTGGATTAGATTAAATTTCATTACTAACACAGCTTTTATAAAATACTATATAACGCAAAATGTAAAGTTCACTGATAAGATTTTAGACATTATCTCAATATTTTTGTTGTTTAAGTTGATTGAAAGTTTTTTAATTATAATTTTTTTTCAATATATTTATGTATTTACTATTTTTAAAAGTGTTTAATGCATAATTCTATTAATTCAAAATTGTTATCGCAAATATTGCAACTAAATATGAAATTTGTTTTTAATCATTTTTTTGATTATCATATTATCTTAATGCGTGTTTGTTTCTTTTTTTGTGTTTCTAATACATCTTTGGAATTTTAATTTTTTTTATATTGTTGCTTTTTGCTTAATTAAACTTTATATTAAATTTTAGATCAAATATAAACCAACATTCGCTTAATGTTGTTCCTTTAAATTTACTTAATATGATTTTATTTTCTTTGAATTTTAATATTTTCACCAAATAAGTACAAAGACAGTAAAACACATATTGAGGATCAATGTTTCATATTGTATCATAAATAAATTAGTTTGAAAACATCAAAAGAGGCTGTTAAAATATTGGATCATTTTATTTGCTCTTTTCTTTTTTTGTATCATAAAACCATAAGTGAGAAAAAAGAAAAGTAGGAAGAGTGAAAATACGTTATTGCTTTAAAATGGTTTTATTGACAATTATTTTCTGCTTTAGTATGGATGGTCAAGATTTTTTAAATGGTTTGGCATTATACATATAAGAAGAAGTATTATTAATTGCATAATAAAAACATCAATAACTTTTAAAATTTATTTTTACCTGTTAGTATGACTGTTGTCACATTAGTAAAAATCATAGTAAAAGTTAGACTGATTGAGATTATATATTTGCAAATTATTTGTTTATTTAAATTTTAAATAATTTAATACACTCCTCAAGATTTTTCAATCATTTTTTAATTTGTTAATTTCTCAATGGAATTTTTTGTTCTTGCTTATGACAAGACAAACTTCTGACTCTAATGAATCTTTTGTTCATAAAAACTTTAGCAGAATAAAAGAGTCAAGAAAAACAAGTACAAAAGGTCATAAAAATAGAAATAATAACTACAGAGATTAACTCATTGAGTTTGAAATAGTTTATTTATGGATTAATTTAACATTTATAACATAAGATCATTTCTGTCATAATTCATGATATTTTCTTTTTAAAGTATTAAGCATTGACATTTATTACATTCATTTCTTGTCAATTTACCCATGAATTATCTTTTTATGTTTTGTCTCGCACTCATTCATATTACAACAGCTTAGAAAAATGATAGAAATAATGGAAAATGGCAAAAGAGCAAAAGTATCATCATAAATGGCATTTAACCTAGCACAAAATGGCCTTCTGATAAGAGAACTTTTATTCCTCAAGAAAGTCCATCAATATTAGATGCTTTATGATAGAAAAATGTCTCTTTGCAAAGAATTCCCAATTAAATTATTTTTCTAGTCTCGCGTTCACATTCTATCAATGACCGTTTAGCTTTTTTCTTTCCTTTTGCATCATTAAATCCATCTTTATTGTCTATTTCAAGCGAAAAGAATACATAAGGATGTATAGCGTAACGAAAATAAAAATGTTATATCATTTATTGAACAAATAATTTATTTATTGTGAGCCTTTCTTGCCGCCTTCGCTTTCTTTGTGTACTCGTGTGAATTGGAATTCGAAAAATGAAAAAGTTATTTTTATTTTCCATGCTTTTTTTCTGTAAATTTGCAGAGTGTGAAAGATAATGAAAGAAAACAGTAAGAAACGTGCGTGTGAAGTTGAGCTTGGCTTATTTTCTCTTTTTATTGCGAATGAATTTGAGAAAAAAAATTCTTCAACCGCAAAATTCAAGGCTGGGACACTTAAAAATTTAATTAAAAATTAATTAAATTAATTAATTTAATTAAAAGTTAATTAAAAATTAATTAATTTTATTAATTTTTAATTAAATTTTTAAGTGTCCCAGCCTTGGCAAAATTGAATTTCTTTCTTTTCATATCAATTTCGATTTAGAATTATTTTTCTAAGAAAAAATGAATGTAAAACGAATCGTTGAAAGTGTTATTCAGGAGGTAGGAAAATGGGCCCATTTTCTCCCCAACTCGCTCCGTTTCGACCCATTCGCCTTTCGCCCCAGTTTCCAACCCCTTGGTGTTATTTTTTTAAATTGAAAAAAATCCGTTATTTTGTTAAAATTTAAACCGTCATTTTCAAAATTTAAACAGCGAAATTCCGTTATTTTTCAAATATTAACTATTTTTAAATAGTTTAAAAATTTTTATTTTTCAAAACTTTTAATATTTTTAAAAACTTTTACTTTTAGATATTTCAAATATGAAATTACCGTTATTTCTGAAGTTGTTTCAAAATCATTTATTTCTTTTCCTGTCATTCATCACCTAATCTGTTAGCGAACAATAGCTCATTCAATATATCCACATAATCTAAATTTATATATTTTCTCTAACTTAACACACACATGTATTTAGTTTCACTCTGTAAATACATGCAGTGCACAATAGAACCAGCATGGAAGAAAGCTTTAAGCGATCAGTTCTAAAAATCATAAAACAAAATCAAAACAATCGAAAAATGAAGCGCAAGAGGCAGAAAACCAAACTAAATGAAAATAAATTCCATTTTTTATTTACGTTCTTTTGTTTGATTGTTGCTAATATAAATACTTAGACTCGCATGTGTATTTGAATTGTAAGCGAGGAAATGAATGGAGGGAAAGAGAGAAAATTCCATTGTGTTTTAATTCCGCCACCCTACATCATATTCTTCTATCTTTTTCATTCATTTTTTTATTATGATTATGATGATGATTGTAGCAGCCGTAGTGGAAGAAGCAGTAGAGAGCAAACAGCGATGATTAAATAAATGTGTATACAAAATGTTGTAAGAGACAAGCGCTTTAGAGAGCGAAGATGTGTATCAAGTGAGGATAAAAATTGTCTAGTCAGTTTATTACATCAATACATTATGCAATAGAGCCTAAAAGAATGGCGAGAATGAAAGACAAGTAGATAATAGCGGAAAAAAATCGACAATGGCATTTGATAGGTGAAAAATTAAGCATGCCAATGATAATAGATATCAATGACTAAATTGAAAAATTATTGAATTTTTTCTTCTCTCTTTTCTACTTTCTGCAAGTAATTCATGTATCGATTGTCAGCCTACGCCCGAATGTAATCTGCAGATAGACCTTTTAATAACAGCAATGTACACATCGATAATAGTGAAATGACATTTTGATCTCAAAGAACTACGCGCGTCATACTAGTTACGTCGACTCAATGCTTCGTCAGCACAAAATAAAGAGAATAAGCCTTCTTTACATCTTTCTTTCTATTTTGTGCAAAAAAATCTTTAATGTGAAATCTTATAAGAATTTAAAGATGATGATGGTTGAGAAATTGCGTTTGATTTATTTTGATTTTGTAGGCTTTTAAGGATTTTCTTTTTATTTATCTTTGAGCTAAAGAAATATATTAAAATTAAGAAGTTAATTTTATAAGAATTGAGTAAACTTTGCGAAAAAATCAAAATTTTTTTCCATATCATTTACATGGAAAGTTTTCGCATAAAGACAAAATGCAAACAAAAATCTCTCGAAAGATTCGGTTTTATCTTAAGTAATTTAAAATTTCACAGACTAAGAAATGAAAAGATTTAATTGCCGCTTTAGGGCTTTTTTTGCGTGTTCATCGTATCGTTTTCATATCATTTGTGCTTTAAACTTTTGAAATTATTTTTCCATTTTCCTCATTCACTTTGCTTTGATAGAGAAAATTGTAACGCTTCTTTTCTGAGAAATTGAGAAAGTGTGACTAATAGGTTTTAAAGAGAGCTCATTGGACTGTTTTCTAATAAAGTTCCATAATAAACAAACCACTGTAAGCTCATAAAGTGCACTTTGAATAAATTTAATAAACTTTGTTCTTTTTTGATAATGCAGGGTTAACAACAATGAGATTTCTTCATTTCTTCTCTTAAATATAAGAAAGGCTCTTATAATTAAGATAAGGGCTATATGTGTGCAAAACAATTAGTTGCAAGTTGCAACAGAATCATTAGTCTTTATTGTTAGTGTCAAATCGTAAATAAATCATTGAAATTGTGATAAATTACCTTACTATTTTTATCGCAACTACCTAGAGTCTATAAAACTTACAGAAAAAAACATTATAAATCTACAACAACCTAAAGTTTTTGTTGTTTACCCTGTCTCATAACTTTTCACCTTTTATATTATTATTAAAATTTATCTCATTTAAAATTTCTGAAGAAAACTCCGAAGCAAAGTGCTGGTGGAAAGTAAATTAAATTTTCGAAATTGTTGAGATTAATTTTTTGCTGAATCAACTTCTGAAAATGTCCTCAGTTGAGAAAACTTTTTTTCAAAGGAAGTAAGTTAGACTGCTGAGTAGAATAAAATAAAATTGAATAAAGAAAACCACAGAAGTTTAAGCTTATTCAGAAATAAATCAAATTCATTCATAAATATTTTTAGTTATTTAAAGTTTAAAATGCAAACTCATTCATCAAAAAAGCTTAAAGTCCAATATACAATATTCATTCATGACAAATCACAAAGAACTCTATGAGTTACGATCACAGAATGTCTATAGCCTATTAAATAAATGATATTGGGTTGCTTCATGTCACTTTCATCTCTCTTTTTCACTTGTAATCCTACTGCTTTTATATTGTAAGAGAAAAAAAGTGAATACAGCAATTCATCAGGCTCATCGTGGCACTAACGGGGTGGGAAAGTATAGTGTTGTATTGCAGATGTTTTCTTCACTATGATTTGGCACATTTTTTTCTAGACTGCTCACGAGTGCGATAAATTTCGCTTGTGTGGTTTTCAGTTGGGTCAAGTTATTGATTTCATGGTTGATTTTAAAGTTTTTTGCGAAAGCTTTTAGGAAAATTAAAGAATTATGCTACAACAATTTACTTCTACCTTTTAAATAGAATTTTATGTGGGTAGCTGAATGTGTTATCATCATTTTCAATGTGCACATTTAGATATATAGAAAAACCCACTATGGAGAAAGGATTACGATTGTTTCGTTCAATCTTTTTTCAATGAATGCTTTAATAGTATATTAAGAAGATTTGTTGTGTGTACATTATTTACTCATTGAATAGTCTGAAAATTGAGCTAAAGACAAAATAAGTATAAATTTTAAAATAATATTAATAACAGGTAGATTTAATTGATTCAGATTAAAAATCAAAATAATATCATAAAAAAGCGCAATAAAGCGTACGAAAAGCAAGTTGCTTAGATGCTAAAAATTTTGAAAAATTTCTCGTCTCTGAATTTACTCATTTTCTATATTTTTTACCAGAGTTTTAATTTAAATTGCAGTTTCAGAATCTCACTTTAATAAATTGTAAATTAATTTTCAACATCAATATCTTTCATCAATGTTTGAGCTCACTTGAATAAAAAACTTTTATTCATCATCTATCATGTTCAAAGTTTTCAAAAAGACCACAAAGACGTAGATGGATGTGTCTATATTTCAAAGACTATAGTATATATGATACACATGTTCTCATTAATGCATGAATATATAACATAGAAGTCTGTATGGACATAATTATTTTTTACTCGAAAGAGGGAAAAATCAACACTTATATAGAACAAAATGCATGATAAGATGAAAAACCGCAATTAAATTGAGAGTGAGAGAAAATGCAATACAAATAGTCAGCCCAGTGGCTAATTATTCACAAGCACATTCACATTCACATCGATCATAATCATTATTTTGTCATTCATTCAGACGATGCATATGTGGATGAATAATGATAAAAACATGTGCGTTGATGTATACTTAAAAGGCTTTTGATGCAATGAGGTTTCGCATGCATCTATACAGATAATGAAGCAACAACAATAGATCGATATGGAAAATTCATCGTGACGAAGGTAGAGAAAATTGAAAAAATTTTCTTTCATGTTATTTTCACTGTTTTCCATCGAAAGAGGATATTCGAGGGCTTGATTGGTCATTCAGTGTTTATTCATTTTAAATGCATGAGAGATGGAATTTTTTTAAATAATCATGAAAATTAAAATTTATCTCGTTTATTTGTGAACATTTTCAGCAGGATATGAAAATAAAAAAGATTTTGAAAATTTTTCAAAAATTTGTTACGAAAATTTGAAAATATAATTCTTTTATTCAAATTTAAGAAATAATAAGCTCATTTATTTTGGTTAAATCATTTAAAAATTTACTAATACAATGTGATTCGAACAAATTATTATTAAAATATTTTTGAAATTCTTAATTTTCGAAATAAAAAACATTCAAAAAAATTTTACTCACCTTGAACAGTATAAAAATTTTCACTTGATTCAATTTATTCTCACTGACACAAATTTTAATTTTTCACAGAATTCTTGAAATAATTTTTCAGTAAATTTATGTTTTTAAGTTTTTCACAAAAAATTCAAATTTTCCAATTTAAGTCAAATTAAGTTTAAATCTTTCTTCTCAATTTCTCACTAATTTCCTTCTCAATGATGATAATTATTCAATCGCTTAAAATGTAAATAAACATCATTTGATGTGGAAGAAATCACTTCACAATTAATTTACACTTTGACGTCTTTCGCATCTGAAACGAGAGAGAAAAAGCAGAAAATTGAGGATGAAAATATGAATTGATTTCTTCTTTGTTAAAAAGTTTACAGTGAATTCAATTGATTGACGAAAAGTCTCGTGCCTTCATTTTTTTTATTTGATATTGAACGAGTTTTTTTGGTGTTTCTTGTTGCTTAGAGGCGATAAATATTTTAGGTAAATAGGTAAGAAATTGATATTTATTTTTTATGAGAGAAAAATTTTATTTTTGACTTCTAAACTAGACTAAAAATGGTTCCATAAATTTTTTATTTTGAAATTGATTTCTTATTCTGAACTATTCAAAAATAACTTAAAGTTAAAAATAATATTCTAAATTTATTTTTGTATTGAAAGTTGTCTCAATCAAATAACAAAAAAATCACTAATCAATAATGGACGATATTTTGTTAATTTGAAACGAATCATTTTTTTGTAAAGAGAATTTTAAATTTCTCTGTTTTAAAGGTTTTAGAAATTTTAAAACTGAAACAATAAGCGAAGAGAGAAAAAATGAGAAACAAACTAAAGATGATTTTTCAAAAATATTTAAAAGATTTTAAACATTTTTTTTCCAATGGTTGTTTTTGGACTTCAGGTAATTTAGACCATTAATAAATCAACAATCAACACTCAATTGACCTTGCTTATTTACAAAAAAAAACTCATTTCCACAAAAACGTGCAAGAGTGAAAAATATCGATTTTGTCAGAAAATTTTCTTTAAGAAAAATTATTTTGAAGGTGAATGTTGAAAAAGGAACAAATATTATTGGAATAAAAAAGAAATTTAATTTAGAACAAAATGTTTAATGAGTAAATTTTGTTTATTCTTGGGAAAGTTGTCAATTAAATTAAAGCAATTTATGAAACGCCTTTGTTTTATTTATTAACAAATATTTATTTTGTTAGCATCAATTAAAAAATTACTTATGCATAAAATAATTCCAGATGTTTCAATTTCATATTTTTTGTTACTTTCTTGATGATTTCAGTGCTCATAGAAGTGCAAACAATTAGTAAGAGCCAACAATATCCTTAATAAGTATTAGCGAAGGAAATAAAAGTATTAAAAAACTTTAACGTAGGAAAGTTTAATGAGAAATTTTTTTTAAAAACAGATAGCACTTATTGAGTCATTACAATTACGAGTTGAAGTTATAAATAACTTTGAGCTTTTTAAATTTCCACTTGAAGTGTTCTTTAACGTTTCAAATTCATTTCATGAAAATTGTTTGCGGAGTTTTCAACATTTAAACACTTGCCAACACGAAATGCTTGTCATGAGCTTAAATGAAAAGATTTTAATTACCGAAAAAGTCTTTAAAAGACAAGATTTTTAATTAAAAATATTTCACATAAAAGTTTCAATGAAGTTTCTCAATTTAATTGATAAAAAGTTTTTTGGTTTCATTCATGTTACATCTTCCATTTAATATAAAAATCCCTGTTCGAATTAAAATTAAAATTCAATTAGCGAGAATTTACGTCTTATCAAGGTGTCACAACCATAGCAGGCATTAGTCACACATCATTTAGCACCTAATTTCATTCGATTTATCAAAATGCGACAACCAGTCGTGAGAGAAATCGAATGAGATAAGAAAAAGCGATATTGATACGCTAGTGAGCAAGAAAGATTCAAGAAACTTTTTTTAAATCAATTTTTAAAAACATTCAACTCTTCTTTATCATTATCTTATGTATTTATTTGTTTCCCTGACTGATATATGAGTTTTTTGTGTGTTTGTTTAATTTACTCTAAACTGTCTGTGAGTAACACAACAAAAGCAGGTATTGCTATGATAATCTCTGACTTATTCTTACTTGCCGATCAAACGTTTTCTTTTATGTATTTAAGCGTGTTAATTTTTTTTCTATATTTTTTGTGCTTCGACAGAAATCAATTTTAAAATTTTTCAAGTGTATTACCAGTTATCACTATACACATTTTATACCGAACTATTACGAAATAAATTTTTGTTTTGTTAAATGTTATTAAACACGCAGCACTCAACTTTGGCGGTACTTTGAATGTTTTCCCCTCGATTGTTGCTTACTCGTTTAGTTAATATAATAATTGTGCTTTTTATTATTATTAGTTATTTTTTGATTGGACAATTAATTCTTTTTTCATGGGAAATTTTGTATTATTCATTCTTTAAATCATGTTTTTAATAAAACTATTGAATTGCTGTTTAAATATTTTTCAAAGTTAAAAATTTGAAATTAAAAATTTTAAATGTGATCAAAATTTTACGAAATTATTATTTAATTAGAAAGAAATATTTCTAAAATTTTATTACTAAAATCAAAGAATATTTAAACTACTTCTATGGTATGAAATTTCATACGAAGTATTGTTTTCGAATTGAACAATTTTAATCAAAAAATGAATTAATACTTTACTAAAATTTAATTCCTTAATTTGTATAATTAGTGAAGAAAAAAATTTCACATAGCTTAAAAGACTTTTTGAAAAAATCTAATAATTGTTTCGAGAAGGAATAAATATTTTCACACTTTAAATTATTAATGGTAAAAATGTAGGTTGATTTTAATTACATATTAGAATATAAATCGATAAGTTTTAGAAACCATAGTAATTTCAAAAATATTCCATAAATTTAAAATATAATTTAATTGTACAATTATACGCATCAAAAATTGTCTTTTGACATAATCAAATTAAGTTAAGTAAAGATTTTTATAAGAAGCTTTTTAAAAATTTAATCTCACTTTTATACTTGCGATAGTAAATATACATAAGTCTTAATTTATCAATATTGATCGATTCGCTCATCTATACTTGAACACCGACTTTTATTTAACTTTAAAAAATACACATGTACAAGCAATTTTTCAATAATAATTATTTCACTTAAGCACTTGTAGTTTATATATAAATGCTCTTCATTGTTTTCTTCTGTTTTTTTCAATTATTTAGTGTGCTCGCTCAATAATTTTTTGTATATTTCATGTTTTAAAAATGGCATTGTATGTGGTTCAGATAAACACTCAGCGAGTATGTCAAATAACTTAAGGCAAAAAAGAAAACTTTTCGGTACTAATCTGAATTTTATCAATATTTCTTTATCCAAAGCTCAAAGAACAAAAGATAATAAAAAATTTTTTTCAAAAAAAACTCGTTCAGTACCAGACACAAATTTTCATATAGCTATTTAACATATTTTTTATTTACCTAATGAATTTGATGACTAACTTTTTCTTTCGTATTTACGAGTCAGCTGATTGAACTTTTTACAATTTTTAGCAAAAAAAATTTTGTTTCCACTTGTGACTGTTGCTTTTCTATTTCACTGGCACTCTTATCAATAAATTTGCTTTTATATATTTTTTAATGTTGTAATATCTCTGCCTATCACTTCACTTGAGTAATTTTTCTACTTCTTACTTGCACGAGTTTTCAAGAGAACAAAGTTTCAATATTTTTTTAATATTTCTGCCGAGTGACAGTATTTTTTTTGTGATATTGAAGTTACTTATTGTTTTTGATCAGACTGTCAAGCGATGACTTTTAAAAATTAAATTTTTTTATCTATTTAATTTGGACAATATTTTTGTAAAATACAAATTTTTTTCATTTATCATTATATTTTTTAAACACCTGACAGAATATCTGTTTTCACTCTTAAAATATTGTTTTTTCTTTCTTATTTGATCTATTTTAATTTTTCACCTTTCATGGTAATTTTTATTTTTCACACTTGCTAACCTAATCAAATTTTTATTTATTTGCAATTATTATGATTAATTTCAACAAAATACTTTAATAAATTTTTTATAAGCAAAATCTCGAAATTAACTTTTTACTTAGGACGAAAAATAAAAATTTTCACAGAACACTTTTCTTTTTTCTCACAAAATAATTTTCTTCTTTCATTGACTAGAACAATTTGGTCATACCAAAAATTCTTTCTATCAAATTGACAGTTTTTATTTAACCGAAAACCAACAAGTTCATTTAGTTCAACTTTTTTTATATCCAACTGAAAATTTTCAACACTTTTTCGGTTTTCATAAAAATTTTTTATTTAATTTAATTAGAAACAAATTTCAAACGTTTCTCTTAAATTTTCAACTTTGTATTATTTTAAAATTTTTAATAAATCCGCGTAGCGAATCCGAAACTCAACAACACATCATTCTATCTAAAATTCAATTCTTCGACTATTTAGTATTTGTATTCTACAACGAGGAAATAACACAGCAATTTTTTTCTTATATTAAAACATTAAAAACATTATACCAAAACATTGAATAAAGCATTGCACTTTCGAAAACAGAAAGCAACGTTTATTTCAAAACCATTTGTAAGTTTACTTCAACTTGTCGTTAAGTTTTAAAAATTTTATATTTTTAATGAATTGGTTGAAAAAATTTCATTTTTGATCCACTGGAAAAGCATTTTTATTATTTCAAATTTTTTAAAATAAGAAAAAATTTTTTTTAAAATCTGCAAAATTGAATTTTAAATATTTTGAATTTTAATGTTTTGATTTAAAAAATTAAAATCTAAATTAAAATTTTTTGCAAAAGAAAATTATATTTTAGTCTTTTAAATTTTTTGATTTGAGCAAAAAATTTTAATTTTAATTGTTTTATCACAAAAGATAATTTTTTAAATTTTTTCTTTTTATTAAAAGCTTTCGTTCAATGTTTTATTCAATGTTTTCATTCAATGCTTTACTCAATGTTTCATTCTAATGTTGTCTTTCAATGTTTTAAAAAATTTTTGAAAGAGAGAAAAACACTAAAGATTCATTCAACATTATAAATTGTAGAATTTTGCATGTGTTTTTATTACTTCTGTGAATGTTGTCAAACGAGCGAGTCTAAGCGAAATTCTCTAAGGCTAAAAAAATCATTTTTGCAGACACAATAGCAAAATCCTAGAGAACAAAAATGGTAAACAGGACATATAAATTGATTTTTACTGTCAAAACATTCTTCAGTCTCTGCTGAATAATAACAGTACATATTCAATTTGTTGCGCATGTCTTTGACTTTAGCATGTCAAAAACTTGTCGCTTGCTCACTCACTTCACTCATTCTTCTATATATAGCAGATGAACTGCATGACAAGGCCTGCAACGAGCATAAAATTATTGGGTCTTGCATGGCTTTAATGTGGCAATACAAACAACCCTTGATGAATCGTTTTTTGCACCATTAACCTCTTTACACAGATTGCAGTCCTAAATTATACCGACAAATTGTAAAATTCCTTTCATTATTTGCCTTATTTTCCTCACGCAAACGCTTCATTTCGTTTTTAATTTTTTACATTTATAATTTCATTAATTTTTTATTCTATTTATAATTTATTTTGTTATTGTTTTGTTTACATGTCGTAAATATGCATACATTTCATATTCAAGTCTTTAAGGCTTGTATTGAGAAAAATTTATTTTAATTTATTTTTCTTATTTTCCTTTCTTTTAGTTAAGTTGTCATAATAGTTACTAAAACAGTTATTAATCAATAATTATCAATTAAATAAATTGATAATTATTTAATACAATGAAGAGTGATCTTTTTATAGTTAAACTTTTACGAGACAAAAATTTCTCCGCTATACATTTGAAACCATAAAAAAATTTTGCAACACACCAATCTTTACGTAAAATTTGAAAAATTTAACATAAAATTTTGGAAATTTTACAGGAAAGAGCACGAAAACAACAAATTCTGAAAAATGTAAATAAATATTTACAATAATATTCTTTTTAAGGTTTTATTCATTAAGAAATCTAATGAGAAAATTTAAAACTTAATCTACAACATTCTTTGTGAAAAATTGTTACCTCAGAGAACTTATCAAAGTAGAAGAATATTATTTTTCAATGTTTAAAATGTTTTATCACAGATTAATCATCAATTATTTAGTTTAATCAATTTAAGCCAGGTTACATACTTTTTACAAGTAACTCTTCATCAGAATATTATCCCCACTTATATAAAAACCACAACAAAGGAATCAACGACATTTTTTCTATTAAAGAAAAAATGCTTTCAATTTGCAGCACAACGTGCGTGTTTCTCATGTCAGTCAACATCAATCAATTTTAATCAATAAAACTACTTTGGCTAATCATGATGTCAATCAACTCTCGCACTCCATCCCCTCTCATTGAAATTTCCTTCCTCCTCACCAATTATGTTGACGTCGTCTGTTCGTTATTATCAATTTCCCTTTATTCTTGTTGCCGTTAAAGTTTTTTTTTTATTGTCGTCATCATCTTTGGTTGTTGTTGCTTTAATGTGGTGTAGAAGTATAAAGTTTTCAACTAAAGCTCGCGGCAATTTTTGTGAATGAACTAGCACTTGATTTCTTCAACCTTGATGGCTAATGACTGCTTTCTATGTAATGTCATCTACTGTACATAACTTAATGACGTTCTTCACAGTGAATGCATAAGTAGTTGAGTGTGTTAAAGAAAAAGCTTTTCACTCCCACAATGTGCACGATAGTCATGATGGTTGTGATGTATGATGTTCAGTTCCTGTCAACAGCTTTGTTTGCTTTCTCATGGTAATGTACTCTCTGCGGCGATGATTCAACCTTAATTATCTTACAGATTTGTACTTGTTTCAAACATTTGTTGTGCTTTGCTATTGTTTAACTAGCAGTATTATGCTGCTGACTTTTTTTAAACAATATATCGACTTCAATTTATATTGCAATTTATTTGCATAGAAAAATTCAACACAAAGAATCAACGCTAATGAAAGTAATGAATGACGGTAGCAGAAAGAATTTTCATGCTTTTCAATCATTTTTTAGTATAAATTATAGTTGAATAGAAAGAGAGTGCATAATGGAAGAGCTTTTAAGCGGTGATGCATGAGGAAACTTGAATCTAGGTTAATGCCATTATTAAATATTTGTGAGCTCATATGACGTGAAGAAGTATTATTTTAATGCACATTTGATGAAACTTAAAACATAAAAAACATTGTGGTATCTTGATGAAATTTTTACTTTCTTCAAACAAGTTTTTGTTTACTACTTAAAAGGGTTTAAGTTGGAGATTTTTAAATGTTTTTAAGCTTATTTTTTTATACATATTTAACCATAGGAGACGAAAACTACTTAAATAAGTGAGAAGTATATCTTTAAAACTTGATTAATTGTTCTCGATCCGAGAAATGATGTAGAATTTAGGCTGCAAATAAAATTGAAATAATAAAATTTAATAATTAATGTGTCAGGTAAATGATATAAAAGAAATAATTGTTAATAAATATTTATTTTGATATATATTTTTCGTGGCATTTTTCTACCTCAGAGGCAATAAATAAAAATATTGAAGTGTAAGTTCTCACAACGTGTGATTGAATGAGAGAGCTTACAGCATACATAATATATATGAATAGAGAGTGAGATCCCCATCCATAAGTCATTATTATTGATTAAATTTCTACTGCAAATATTCTCACTCATACAATGAAGGCCATAGCGCACATAAATCTCCAAATATTTGTCATTTGCCACTTAATGTAAGTCAATATTATCATCATTGTCTCATTTCGACCACACACAACACAGACTGAGGTGGAAGATTTGTCCATATACTCCTGCGACATTTACAGAGCTCAAAATACATCTCCGAGTGATGCTGGCAGATGATGGCAAAGATAATAATGTGTGCCTGAAGTGATGGGAAAACAAATGTAAATATTTGCTCAGAATGATAATTTCACCATTCATGGTCATACGAAGCGGTAATTTGTCTTTATATTGAGAGTTATTTTTAGATTTTTGCGATAAATGGCGACAATTGTCAATATAATGATTGGTAACATGAGCGAAAATTTTTAAAATTCATCAAGTCATAAGTATTAAGAGCTTTTTTACATATTCATATTTTATAAATAAATATGCAATGAGAATCTGGCACGAGCTGAAAGAAAGAAGAAAAAAATCAATTTCCGTATGGAAAACATTCAACATAAATTGCATTATCGGCAAACAATCAAACAAAAAATTATTCTCACCCAGCATAAAAATTCATCGCGTACACAAAAAGTGCGAATAAATATAAATGAGAGGGAAAGAAAGAAAAAAAATTGGATTTGATATGAATGACATGGAAAATAAATTCACATCACATTTTTGGTTGCCATTCAGTCGCTTTTATAAGTGAGATCGTCATTATGAACGATTGAGTGATGAATTGCATATAAAAATTATTGAGAAAATTTCATTGTGACATGTCTGGAAAATTTTTTGCTATTTGATCTAAAAATCGCTTCATTATTTATGGTTTTTGAATATTTAAAAATTTCAACTTTAAGAAATGTCATAAAATGAATTCTAATTTAAAATAATTATTGACATGACGCTCCTAGAGCAATAAGAACATTCGAAAAGTATCTTTATCGAATTTTAAGTTTTTAAACCAATTACAAAAGTTTATCTGTGTCACAAGAGTCACACATGTTGAAAAGCAACAAAAACTCAATGAGTTTACATAGCTCGAAGGTTTGCAGCTTCAGAAAAGCTAAGAGCTGTGTGTACAAAATAAATTAAATAATTATATTTAAATGAGGATGAATCTTGGAGCATTAGCAAGCAAATAAAGTCTGAGCTGTGCCGTGATGTAATTAAAAACGATAAATTTTAATAGAGTGTGAAATTTTAGATTTTGGTAGCTGTGAAATTGATAAAATGACCTTAAAATTAAAATATTTATTTATTAAATATTTTAGCTGTTGTGTATCTAGAGAATAAAAGTCGATCGATATCTTTATATAAGCTTTTGAATTCTTCTGAATGCACTCAAAATGTATGATTTTTGAAAATTTCTTAAAATCATCAAAATTTCTTTTAGCTTCTTAAAAACATCAATATGAAGCACTTAAGAGACCCTGGAAATAATGACACATGAATCTGTAAGAATTTTACAATTTTTTTATTTTAATTCAGGTAATCTTTTATGATAAATTAAATAAATTTTTAAATTAGTAAGACAATGAATGTTTGATTATATTTTGTCTTTGCAGTTTGTATCAATCAACGTTGACTGTCAATAGTTTGCTGTCTTTGGGTTTGTTTGGATGTTACGAAACGCAAAGTGGTAGAAATATTTTTGTCAAAAATTTTCTAAGGTTGCGCTATGCTACATACAAAATCTTTTATTAGTTTGAAGCTTACGTTACGAAGGATAAAAAATTACTAAATTTTGCGTTACATGATATCCGAATAACATCACTAAGTAATATAGATTAGTTTTTAAGCTCTAAAACTGTAAGAGAATGGACACGGTGAGAAAATATTTACAACTTTTCGCCTCTTTGTTTCTCACTCTCAGAATGCCTGTTTGTTTCATATAAATTTAATTATCTTGTCAGTTTCGATTAGAATGAAAAGATTTATTGAATTAGAAATTTTTCAAAATCATCATCATTTTATTGCTATAATTTTTCTATCGAAATAAATTTTAAAACTTACTAGTTGCTGATCAAAAGTTATTTATTTTTCAAGAATCTCGTCTAGAGATCACCCGAAATTTTTATAACAAACCAAAAAAGCTTATATAAAAGATTTTTCTATCTAGTAAAAAAGAAAGTAAAGATAATAAAAACAAATTACTATGACATGAGGATTACTTTCATTCGCATACACAGTAACATAGAGAAGCTAAAAAAGGAAGATTGGCCATGTTTGTATGAAATCTGAACCTTACTCTTTTTAAATATGCTTCGATCGAAAGGGATAAGAAAACAGAGAAAATATTTTCCTTGTGTAGTGTTATGATAATGCGTTTGAGAGACTCTGTTGGTGTTCTAAATTGAGGAAAGGGTAAAATCATCCCTCGATAGACAAATGAAAGAAGGATGAAATAAAGATTGTTAAATTGTGGCCTTTAAACGAGCATTCGAATGCCATCAGCGTTTCGCAGAAAATTAACGTCATGAATGAGAGTGCTTTGCATGAGTTCTTCACACTTCATTTCCATTTCATTCTTTCTGCTCGTGCCTCTGAAAAAAAGTACCCAAGCACATCAAAACTTTCTTTTCCCTTTTTTCATTTTTGTTTCAATTTCGCTTTTTTTAGCAATAAATTTTTATTTTATTGTGCAGAACACTCACATTCATGCATAAACGAGAAGGCGTAGATTCAAATTTCTTTTATGTTATTGAGATTTTTGACATTCAATATGGCAATGATAGAGTAAGATCATCATCATCATAATCATATGAATAAGCTCGATATTGAATCTTAGAATATATAGTGACTTTATGAGGATCCTCACGCTTATTCTGTTGTTTGTTTACTTTATTTTCGCCGTATAAACGCAAAGCATATGAGAAGAGAAAATGGAAATTTATGCAAATTTTGAGAAACTTGCCTTTTGCGTTTTGTGTTTTTATCCCTTATCCTCAAACTTATGTGCATAATATACGACATTGACATTGTGCGACAAATTTTAATAAAAAGAGCATGAAACTTTTACCGCATTCAACTTTTAACATGTAGATAAGAAATGAAAGTAAATTTATTTTGAAAAATAATAGTGGGTAATTTATTATGTGCATGTTTTCCTACTTTCTATCTTTTCATGAACTCTATCATGCCTTCTTCATGCAATAATTTGATTTATGATTTTTTTTCTTTTCAACGCTACTGCTGTTATTTTCCTTTTTATATTGAATCAACAATGAACTATTAGTAGAAGAATTGCTTGAAAAAAATATTGCTTATTATTGTTATTTATAGTTTTTATCATGGTGTAATTGATTGAAAATTTCATTTAAATCAAAATTTCAACATCTTTTCTTTTCATATGTTTTTGATATGCCACAGCAAGTATACATTAAATTTCTTTTTTATACTTTTGGTTACACATGAAATATCAAAGCTTTCGAATGAGCTAATCAATTCCAAATCAATTTCTAAAATTTATAATGTCAAAAGGGCAGTTTTTAGTAAAAATTTTCCATCTAGTATCAGCCATCTAAGCAATTTTATATAGGGATAGAGAACTAAAACTTGTCTGTGTAGTTGTTTCACCCTGTTTTCTTTCTTTTTATAATGAAAACTAAAAAAAAGAACATGATAATAAAGAAAACCATGAGCTATCGCTGTGTATCGACTTTTGGAATGAAAATTACTATAATGAAATTACTTACTTTCTATAAACTGGAACAAATACAAAAATAATTGCCTCATTAAAAGTTTTATAAAAATAAAATTTGTTTTCTAAAGAAAAAATTAACTATGCAATGTGAACTTTAATTTTACCAAAAATTTGTTTAATTTCTATCTGTTTTCAATTTTTCTGTGAAAATTTAATAGCGATGCAGGGGAAAATGATTCTGACTAAATATTTCACTTTTTTCATTATTTTTTCGATTTCTGTTAGTCATTTTACCTTATGGCGATTTAAACATACTTTTAATTGAAATTAACGAACAAGAACTTTAAATCAAGATTAAAAATTGAAACTTCATGAAAAATTATATATTTGATTCGAAAATAAACACATAAATACATACATATTTACGAATACTAATATCACTTTAAAAATTTTCGAGACTTTACTAAAAGTACCTGAAATTCAAATATAAAACATGCCTCAAAATCACATCAACTATCAGTTTGTAATCAAGGTTCAATTAAGAAACATTCTAAAATATATCAAAATATTTTGAAAATGGCAGGAAAGAAAATTGTTTTCATCTTCTTCATCATCGCTGCAACATTGTTCATCACTTCACTTGCTGTTCTTGTTGACGAATCTGAAGTTTTTAATAATGAAGATCAACTGATCAATCAAGAAGCAATTAATGAGTTTGAAGGCTCTATGAATCATCGCAGATTAGATGATTCTGCAGAGGACATTGCTGAAGATATTGAGGAGGGTATCATTGAAAATGATGACGATGAAGAGGAAAATTTAAGATTTCCAAGACATCACAAGAGCAAATTTCATAAACTCAAACATCTTAAATATGGTAAACATGGAAAGTTTTATAAAAAGCATCATTGGGGTTTTAAATGGTAAAGAGATATAAACATTTTAACAAATAGAAGAAAATGGCCGAATGAAAACGAAAAATTTCTTTCTATATTAAAATTTCTTTTTTACTTGAACATGTTATTATTTCAATGAAAGCAAAACTCAAATAAATAAAACTTTTTGAAAAATTAACAAACTATTAAATTTGTTTTAAATCAGATTTAGTTACAACAAGCCAACAAAACAATTTCAATTTAAATTTCTCTAAAAACATTCTAACATACCGCCTTTCACACACAACATATTTCTCTTCACTAAACTGCACAAATTTTCTCTTAGAAGTAAAATTTCTCTTGTCTATACACCAAAAGCTACAATAATACACAAAATGCAATTCCCGTAATCAGAAAATTAAATTAGGTCAACAACAATTTTCTTTTCCTCTAGTGTATTCATTCTTAGTAAGTGCAGCTTGTTTCTTGATAGTTTTCAAGTTTATTCCTTATTTATGCGATGGTTTGTGCATAGAAATTCTCTTAAGACAGTCTCTCATTCAATCAAACACTTGAACGCTTCCACCTTTTCGATCTCTATTGATGCTGCTTTATTTTCATTATTTTTTGTTTTTCTCACCATGACACAAGAGCATTTTCAATTTTTCATTATCATTCTTATGATATTCGAAATGGAAGAGCATTAGAATGAAAAAAAAAATTCAATTTATTCATGAAAATACATGAAATTAGGTCAACGAACATGCAAGTGTTATTTATTTAGAATTGACTACATGATAAGTCGTTTCCTGAAGTGTTCATTCATCGAGTTGCATACTTTCAGTTTGCAAACATGCTTACTCAGGTGTTATTTCAAATATTGTGGTAAAAGCTTTTAGAGAAATATTTTTAGTAAAAACTTTGTGGTGAGAGCTTGTAAATTCAATTTTAAGCTCCAGACGATAAATAAAAGAATGTAAATTTAATAAATGTTGAACTAAGCTGTTTCAAACTTTTACATGTGTGTAAAAATAAATAATGAGAAAAATGCCAAAGGTCAGTATTTAGATTATCTTAAACATCCGGTAATTTGAGCCATTATTTTGTCTGTCAACTCGAATTTTTAGTTTCAGTTTGTGGTAGAATTTTGAACTGTTTGAATTACAAAAATGAATTATTTAGTTCAAGTTTTAGCAAAATCAATCGTTTTATCGATTTTTTTGGCAACAGCATTTGCCACAAATGTCATTCACTTAGTATTGCTAATTTTCATTAAACCTTTTAGCAAAAGAATTTATTATCAATTGGTGCAATTTAATAATTGGACTTTTATGGCACGTAAGTGAAATTTAAGTCAATATAGTAAACTACAGACTATCAACAGTTGAAAAAATCTGTCAATACTGATTTTAATAATTTAAAATTATGAGCTACATGGTTAGAGCACAAAATAAAGTTTTTATAATTATTTTCCATAATTTTTAGAATCAGTTTTTTTCTATCAATATTGGTCATCATCTGAATTAATTCTTTACTGCAAACAAAGTGACTATGAAGCCCTCAAGCACAAGAAAGCATTCATAATTGCAAATCACTCTCATCCAATTAACATTTTGCTAATGATGATCACATTGAATCATTTCAACCGTCTTGGTAACGACATAAGCTTTGGAATGACTTGCTTTAAATTTATTCCATTCATTGGATGGCACATTTATCTTGCTGGGCATATTTTGTTACAAAAATCTTTCACAAATGTTAAGAGAGTGATTGAAGAGAGGCTAACGGAGGTCAAAGATAATCCGAACAATGTTTGGCTTGTGCTATTACCAGAAGGAGATCACTTTTCTAAAGAAAACTTTGTTAAATCTGTGAAATATGCTCTGAAATTGGAAAAACAACCATTAATGCATCATTTGACACCAAGGCATAAAGCTTTTTCAGTGACTTATGAAGAATTGAAGAAACTCGGTGGCTATTTGATTGTCAATGCTCATATTACTTACGAACGCTCTCCAAAGTTTTCAAACTTGCTTCAACAAAAGAGAATTAAAGCTCATATTTTCATTCAATGCTTTGAATTTAATGAAGTGGAATCAAATTTTGATGGAATTTACAAACTTTTTCAACAACAAGATCAATTTCATGAAAAATTTCTTAAATTTGGAAATTTAAATGAAAATGGAAAGCTAGATGGTGTTAAAGCAATTAAAATTAGTAAAGATCAAAAAGTTTTAGTGAATTTTTTAGTTTGGTCAATATTTTGGTTTTGTTTCATTATGAAAATAGTATTTGAAAAATTTGAGGAATTGTATGAAGATGATCTTGAAAACTATCCAATTTATGTTGTAATGTTAAAAGTTTTGATGGATATTTATGATAAATTAGCAATTTCTCTTCGTGAAGTTTAAATTTAATAATATTAATAAATTCAAACAATAAACTATTGCAAAGATTTACGATAAGTTTGAAGACTTTTGCAGAATTTAATAAAGTTATACAGAAGAAAATAAATTTTATTGGACAGAATAATTTGGATAAAAACAATAATAAAAACGACAATGGATGACAATTTTCAATTATTCAACAGTTATATTTTGCACTTGTGTATTACTGAAAATTGATTTTTATTAGAAAAAATTTTATTTTCAGTTATACCCATGTGAAGTTAGCCCACTTTTTGGCAGCCCACATTACAGTAACATTACATAACAGTAACGTTTCCACGTACATTATTTCGACTCAAAGTCTGGCCGATTTGTCGGTAGAAGTATGGTTTGCCGAAAAGTAGGGTAACTTCACTTATACAGTTATTCAGGGTTTACAATGACATGAAACTGTATTATTTTCTGTATATTTTACGTATGCTTGTTCCATATATTAATATTGCATGACAATAAACAAACAGGTATTTGAAGATTTATGATAATGTAAAAAATTATTTTAGCTTTAGTTTATTGAAATCACTCATGGAATAAAGTTGAGCAAAATGAAAAATTTCTTTGAAAATTCAACAATTCATGGAATAAAATATTTATCAAGAAAATCTCATTGGATTGAAAGGTTTCTAATCATTTATGATCAAAGAGTAAACAAATAACGAATAGAAATTTTGCAGATT
>JACWBX010004021.1:29287-48466 GCA_014622435.1 Polypedilum pembai
GAAGATTTATGATAATGTAAAAAATTATTTTAGCTTTAGTTTATTGAAATCACTCATGGAATAAAGTTGAGCAAAATGAAAAATTTCTTTGAAAATTCAACAATTCATGGAATAAAATATTTATCAAGAAAATCTCATTGGATTGAAAGGTTTCTAATCATTTATGATCAAAGAGTAAACAAATAACGAATAGAAATTTTGCAGATTGTTCCAACTATTGTTCAAATTTCAGATCAACAAATTCCAGTTAATGAAATCAATTTTCCAGCTATCACAACATGTTATGGACTTATTCAGAGAATTCCAACTAGATGTAGACACGGTTATGGATACACAAACCTACGTTATGAGAAAAATACCAATTATCATTACTTTTATGAACCAGAAGAATTTCAAGAGCAAATTATTGATGAAAGAAAATTTGGAAATATCAGCTATATTGATTTTTTGAAGAAAATCGAATCAAAAGAAATTGATGTTCATGATTTAAGGCTTAAAACGTTGAGTTTTCATACATTTCTTTTAGTTTAATTTAAAATTTTTTTAATTTTTAGCTTGAAAAGGCTTCAAGTCATTGATTTGGTCACAAAACGTGGAACTTTTGCAAAATTAAATTTTTCAATTTCAACTGATGATTTTCTTGATGTGATTAATGAATTCAATGCAGATGCTGAAGTCTATCTGCCAATTATTAAATATTATTGGCGTCGTACTGCAGCTAAAGCTGTTGCAAGTATAATTACTGAGAAGAATATTTGTAAAACTTTCAACATTGCTCCAACTAATGAATTATTGATCGAGAATTCAACATCAGATGACTTTAGCTTTCAATATCATGATGATGAAGAAAAATTTTATAAAAAATCTTATGGATTTCAAGCAGTTGAAAATATTGACATCTTAGTTCCAATTAGATCGCTGAATCAAAAACAAAATGCTGTAGCAAGAATTTCTACATTTGATTTAACACGCAAAAGTTCAGTTTCACAAACTGAAGATGTTACTGTTATGATTAACGATCCTTACGAATTGCCAACGAAATTTTCACAACAATTAATGATCAATGAAAATCAATTTGTTCAAATTTTTATAAATATCCAAATTATGGAAGTTGATGAATCACTTTATGATGATCTTAAAGAGTTAAATAATTTTATTGATTAAAAGACTTGAGAAATCTTTTATTATTATAAATCTTTTATACTCACTTAGTAGACAAAATCTTACAGCATTTTCCGTGCTGTAAAAAATTCTCTAAAAATTTTTTTGTCTACTGAGCGACCTAAAACCCTGAAATGAGAAAAAACTAATGGAAAAACTAATGGAAAAACTTTTTTCGTATATTAAATCAAAAATTATCAATTTTTTCGTAGAAGTTGTCAATCACTTTAAAATGATCTCTAGCTTTGATTAATAAGACAAAAAATAATTTTAAAATTTCATTTTCAGACTTAATTGTTATTTTGAAGACGATCGAAAGCTAAAATTTTTCAAAGTTTATACTAAAGCAAATTGTCAATCTGAATGCATGACTGATTTTATTATAAAACAATGTGGATGCGTTGAATTTTTCATGATTCGTAATGAAACTACTAGAATTTGTTCAGCTAGTGAGAAAGCATGTTTTGATAAAGTTCGAGATGAAATAAATAAACATTTGAGTGTTTGTGGATGTTTAGAACGATGCAATTATGTTAAATATAATTTAGAAAGTGAAATACAAGATATTCCAATGTAAGTTGTATTGATATTATCCAAATTAGTTTTATCTATTTAAACTTCATTAGAAAATACCTGCACAAAAAGTTTCACAGTGGAGGATTGATTTATACTGATATCGTTGTAAGATACAGAAACAGTTTTTATAGCAAATTTATTCGAAAAAAGCAGTTTAATGAAATTGATTTTCTCTCATTTGTCGGAGGACTTTTGGGATTATTTGCTGGATTTTCAGCATTATCAGCAGCTGAATTGTTTTATTGGTTGTTGAGAATGATTTTTTCCAAAAGAGCATTGACCGTTGTCCATCCATTCAGTGAAATAGAGAATCATTCGACTGGAAGATTTAAAATTCTTAAAAGCTTTTTCGATAATTCCTCAATTCATGGATTTAATTATTTAAAAACACATAAACTTAGTCAACAGTAAGTACAAGTAAAATAAAAATTAGTAACAATTTTCAATAGTTAATTATGAAAAAGATAATAATACTTTATGTGACAACAATTATGCGCATAGTTCTTCTTTTTATCTGCATAATACCGAGCCCTACAAGAAATTCACATTTTCTCTTTGTTTTAGACTTTTCTGGACTTTTTTCATCACACTTTCGCTTACATTGTGTGCATTGATGATGAAAAATATTCAAAAACAACATTGGACGAAATCTTATGATGACAGTTATAACTTCAAGGATAAAATAATGTTTCCAGCAGTAACTTTTATACCAAGTCGTTATGCAGATATGGATTTTTTCAGTCAAATTGATGACTCGGAAAGAGCAAATCAAATTAAATTTTATATGAAAGAAAATAAGACATTTAAAGAGATCTATGACAAGTTAAGAAAAATCTTTCGGTCACTTCAAAATAAATTCTAATCAAAATCTAATTTCAGAAATGAAACAAAATTGCTGGAATGCTATCACACCCTTAATAGAGATACTTTTTTGGATAAAGTTCGAAGGCCATATAATTTAAAATTGCTTCATCAACAATCATTGGTTAATTGGTTTCAATATCAGTATGCAACATGGAATGATAAATATCAAGTCAATTTCACAGAAATAAGAACAATTTTTGGATATGGTTTTGCTTTCAATCTCCTTGATTCTAAAAAATTAATTCATTTGAAAAAGTTGGTTTTACCTAGAATTATTGAAAGATTTTGGCATTGATTTTTATTTTTTCTTAGAGTTCATAATGAATTCCATTACAAAAGAAACATTTCAATGATAAAACAAGCATCATTGATGAAAATTTTTGCACAAAATTATCCAATAATGAGTGATCCTAAAATTCATTCAAAATTCACTTTAAAAATCAAAAAACAGAAATTCATAAATTCTAATATGAAACTTTGTCTTGGCATGTCACTGAAAATTCACTCACCAAATATTTTACCAACATCAATTTTCATTAGAGAATTTGGAGAAATAAAAACTTCACTAGATGTTGAAATCATTCCAGAAATAATAAAAACTGATGAAAGTTTAAAAGTTTTGGATCCAATTGAACGTGATTGTTATTTTGAGAATGAGAAAAAGCTAAAATATTTTAGATTATATACACAAGAAAAATGTGTTATGGAATGTATTTTTGAATATTTAATTGATAAGTGCAAATGCATTCATCCAAATCATATTTATGGACAGGGGCATGAATCAATTGAATTTTGTCAGTGGAGAGAAGTGGATTGCATTCAGCTTGAACAAGATCGTTACTTTCAAAAGTTTGGAAAACTACTTGAAGACAACTGTACTTGCTTGCCAACTTGTAACTCATTAATTTATCACATCAAACATTATCTAATAAATGATGAAAATGATTCAACAGTCATTAATGTTCGCATGAACACTGATCAATTGATTTTGTATCGAAGATTTCAACTTTTTACATTTTCTGACACAGTTTCTTATGTTGGTGGTTTGTTTGGACTTTTTGCTGGAGTTTCAATGCTGTCAATTATTGAAATATTTTACTTTTTTACAATCAGAGTGTTTACTGATATTTTGAGAGCTTTTTGGAGTAAATTTTAAAGAAACATTGATAATTCAACTTGACTTTAAATAAATCATTTAAGCGAAAAGTGTGACATTAATGATTTTGATGATTATTTGAGATGACATAGAGTTGAAAGGCAGACTAGCTGCACTGTTTGGCTGCATTAGCTGCGCAGTCAGCCTGCCAAATTTCAAATATTTTTTATTCAAATTTCTTTGAAAATTCACTAAAAATTCATTAATGATGATCTTAAAAGATATTTTTGTTAAAACTTTTAATTCTTTATATTTCTTATTTAATTAAATTTGTTTCACGTGTGTAATATTTTTAATACCAAACCAACAGGCTTGAGTGAACAATATTGAGAGAATCTGCTATTTAAAACATAATGGAAGTGATTTGAACAGAATTTTGTGAAAAAATAAAAAGAAAAGCAAATTTGAAATTTAGCAGTTCGGCTGCATGCAGTCATTTAGCAGATTTTCAACTTTGGAATGACATCACTGTAAATTTGGAAATTTTTGGGAAAATCGATAGTTATTTTATGGTTGAATCTAGCAGAGAAATAAAATATGTGCGAAATGGTCCAAAAATTAGTCATCTAGATTCTAGACCATATAATTCAAGATTTATTAACGAAAAACTAAAATTTAATATCATGAATTTTTAAAATTTATTCTCATTAAAACATTATGCTCTAACTTGAACCAAACAAAAGCTTTTGAGCTAAAATTTCCTTTAATTTATAGATAGAGCTTTAAAGAGATTTCAATACATTGCCTACATTCATTAAAGTTGTGTAAGAACTTTATCAAAAAGTTTTAAAAATCAAATATATTTTTAAATTTTCACACGAATTTTTTTAAATTTTTGTTAAAACTTCTTATATTTAGGTACCTACTTCTTGATTAAGAGCAATTAAAAGTTCAAAACAAATTCTAAGTTTTATTTATATTTTCTGCTTATAATTATTCATTGAATGCTATGAAAACACAGCAGTAATTGAGCATCGTTTCCCAGTTGACATCAAAACAACTTAATAGAAGAACTCTTTAAACTTTTTCCACAGTAATGAAAAGTTTCAAGATTGTTTACACACAACAATTTTACTTTCCTTTTTTCATTGTTACTGCTGCAGTACTTTTCCACCTACTTGCGGCATTTCAATAGAGAAAAGTTTTAACTAAGCATGAAAATTCTTGTGTCTTTTGGGACTTGCTTTCTCTATTTTTTTTGTCATCTCATGGACGTGATTGAGTTTCAAAAACAGTTCATGCTGTCTGCAATGTGACTAGCGTCTTAATTTCCTAACAACTCAAAACTTTTCATGCAAAATGTGTCGATTAAGCCTTGAAAAGAAAATTTCATGCGACGGAAGAAAGTCTCGTACAATGGTACAAGCTGATTAGCAACAATAATCGAAAAAGAGATGGCATAGTCAAAGAAACTCGTGTATACTAAATTATGAAAGGCAATGCGGCATTCTTTATTCATTGAGTGTCCATATTAATGGCCAATGAACTACATGACATGAAACACGGAGTAAACGAGCTTTGATTTATGTCTCGGAGGAAAATTATGATGACAATCGTAAGACTGTTGGCGCAAAAATCGAAGTCACGGCAATTATAAATCATTTATGCTTCACTAAGCTGCCGTTCTTGTTTGGTCTTTCATTTTGATGTGTGTCCGAGTGTGTAGACGTTAAAAGAAATTGAGTAAACAAAATTTACCGGGGGAAACAAATTTTTTTGAGTTTACTTAAAATTATCGCAGCGAACTCTAATCTTTTATATCAATTTCAAAATACGAATGGTAGACAATTGAAAGAGAAATTTCCATTAATCCTTTTACACGGGAAAGAAACAAGACAAATATTTGAAAAATAAATATACCAACATTGATTGGAAAGCATGAAACGCCCACGTTCACTCATTCAGTGTCGTTTTTTATTGTATTTAGCCTTCGTTGAATGTTATATGACAGTTTCATTACGATTTCTACTTTATATCTTTGTTTGTGCTTAAAGGTACGCTGTTGAATTTTAAATTAGAATGATGAGTTAATTAGAGAGCTAAAGGGCATGGATTTGCGATGTTCGAGTAATTGGATTATGGTTGCTGATTCTTTTTATAGAAAAACTTGGTATAATGATGCAAGAATTATGTTAGCTGTCAGTCATATGAAGTGGTATTTTATAACAATTTTGTACAATTTAAACTTTCTCATTTGTGCTTTTCAAATTCACTTGAAACTCATGTGATGAAAAAATATTCTTCATTTTTCAAAAGAACAAAATTATTGCACTTGAATAAATAAAAGTTCATTTAAATCAAATTTAAATATTAACCGTCAGTAACATGTTAATAGCGCATTTTTTTGTTGCAGATCAGTATTTTGTTGCAAAATTTAATCTATTGAAAATTTAATAAAATCAATCTCAAAATAATTTCAAAAGATTTTTCTATAAATTTCATAAAAAATTTTGACAAAAAACCGTTAGGGATACAGACGAACAAAGTGCGGACGATAGCGCCTTTTTTCTTTGAGAAAAATACGTTGAATAACTATTTAAAATTTTAAAGTGATTTGTTGATTTTTTTTGGATTTTTAATAGAGGACGAAGTTGATAAAATTAGCAGATCTTTTTTTCTTCTAATAGAAAATTGTGCTACAATATGAAAAATTTCAGAAACATTCATGAAAAATTATCAAAAACTTTTTTCTGTTACAAAAATTCTCAAACTTTCTCTTCTAATGAACTTAGTTTCAAAATGATTGAGTGCGTGAAAAATCTAGAAATAACAATTTTTCTCTCTTTCTGAAACTGAAATGCTTTCAAGGTTTCTTTCTCTTCTGCATATAAAAAGAGAAAAAGAAATGAACCACAAATCCTAATTTAACTTTACCTTTCAGTTTCCACTTTGCTTTTTTCATTTTATATTATTCACTCCCTATAAACGTACATATATTTCAAAAGCCTTTCAATCTCTCTACGGATTTTGTTTCAAATGAACTTTCTCATAATGATAAGCTTTTTTCTTTTTCTTCTGTCTCTTTTTTGTATGAGGGATTATTCAAAAGGGTTGGCAATTTTTATTAAATTCAATTTATTTCAATAGAAAATTTTTTGAACAAATTTTTTAAAAATTTTAACAACTTTTTCGCCTTCAAGTTATGCAATTTTTAATTTTATTCAAACTTGAATCTTTTGATATCAATTTTAAATCAAAATTTAAATAAACTAATGCCCAGCTATTGCTATAGTAAAATAAATCCAATATAAAATTTACAAAAATTTCATTTATTAAATTCAATTTTGACCAACTAAATGCACTTGCAAACTCTTTTAAATTTTATACATAATAATAAAACTACCTTGAACTGTGATGAAAAGGATTTCATTATTATCTTACCATTTCACAATTTCACTAAAAATAAAAGTTTTTGTACTCATAAATTTATTTTTTATTTTTCAATTTCAACAAAAAAGTTTTACTAAAAAAGTCTAAAAAGAAAATTTAAATAACAATGAGAATTCAGGAAAGAAAGTTTATCGTTATCAGATATCAACCAAACAATGTGAAAAAAATTGAAAAAGAAGCCTTTAAAAATTATTATGCAAAAGTTCTACTCTATTGTATCGAGCTTTGTTGTGAAATGTGTCAAGGAATTTATTTGGCAAAGTGATTATTTTTTTTATAACAGTGAAGTATATGTCAACACCTTTACCACAAATTCAACGAATTTACTTCACAAGAATCTTAGCTTCTCCCTAATCAAATTCATTTATATTCTAATACATTCAAAAATAAATTCAATTTCCTCCAAATCAAATTTGTGTGAAGCCACTAAAAATAGCAGTAACAAAATTTTAAGGTATAAAAATTGAAAACAGACCTCAACAATTTGATAAAAAATGTATTGAAGGAAAAATTACGTGCAGAATGTTGTCGCGGATGCTATGAAATTTGATTATTATGTTAAAAATCATGGCATTATCTATGATGGAATGAAAAAAATTATGTAGAATAAAGTCTGAAAATGTTTATTGAAAATTGCTACAAATTGAAATATTCAAAAAAAAGCCTCAAATCAACCACAGAATTGTTTTTAAGTAAAATAATAGAAGTAATTGTTTTATCGTCCAAAGAAAATTTAATTAAATTTTTTTCCAAAAAAATGTTTGGTTTCTTGAAATTAAATTTTAATTAAAAGTTTTGTTTGTTTTTAAAAAAAATATTTTCAAATGCTAAAGCTTTCTCAATTGTTAGAATAGAACAAATTTAATTTGGACAGAAATTACAAGCAAAATTTCTTAAAAATTGTTTTTTCATTTACAAAATCCAAAAAAGTATAGAAATTTAAATAAAAACAAAAAATTTTTGAAACTAATTTATCTCGAATCTTATTTGAATTTTTTATTAGATTTAACAAACGAATTTAAATAGTTTTAAAAGATTTCACGAATAATCTCTATGCTAGATTAAACATTTTTTATTAATTATAAAATTATGACTCACAAATGCATTTTTCATTTTCATATTAGAAGAACTTCATCTCTCTCACATAACACAGACTCAATAATCTTATCGCAGTCTTAATGTGTGTATTAATAATAGAGTGGTCAGGGGTCGTATAATACAAACTCAATCAGAGCAGAAAAATTTCAGTCAATTTCGTTCACTCGTTGCGTTAAGAACTCAGTTAAAATGTGTTCGAAAATGAATTTCCACATATTTCTCTTACTTTTAATATCCGTTTTCGTATCGAACGCACTTGGTTGTCGTAAAATACCACCTAAAGTTTTAAATCACGGTCGGAAACAGAATGGTGATAACGGATATCGACTTGTGATTGCAAATAATCCAAATGGCTATGAACCTGGCAAAACTTACAATTGTAAGTTTCATCATTGAAAAAATGAGATTTTTTTTGCAATGAATAAAAAAATTAATTCAGAATTAGCTTGACCTTTACTCTACTTTATGCTCATCTCTCGCATTTTTTTCTTCTAGTATTTTTAGTCGGCTCACGAGATTATACACAATTGCAGCAATTCACACATTTCATGATAACCGCTGAGGCCATAAATATTGAAACGAATCGAACAATTGTTGCTGGACCAAAGCGCGTTGGACGATTTCAACTTTTCGGTGATTCATTGACAAAGTTTTACGATAACTGTGTGAACACAGTCTCTGAAGCTGATGATTTTCCGAAAACAGAAGTTCAGGTGAGCAATTTGTTTGTAGCAAAAGAAACTTTGGACAGTCAAAACAGGAAAACTTTATCTTTTCGAATTGAGCAAACAACTGACAGCACTTTAATTTAATCTTCAATCACTTAAGCTAAAACAGAAAGTTCAATAAACTTTGAAACATTTGTCTTGGTTCAATCAATTGTAAAAATTGCTTAGCTGTGAAAAAAATTTTTATAAAAAGAGTCAAAATTCTCAATTGAACTTTAAATTGAATATTTTAAGCATTTTTAAAGAAAATCGTGATACACTTATTGAACTGAAATTAATATTAAAGCTTTTTTAACCTCAAATTTGAAATTTTTGAGAGTCAATATCAAATTTGTTAAACTTCTAGCATATTAATATCAATATATATCAAGACCTGATAGTTTCAATCGACCGTTAGAAAATTTAGAAAAAGCCCGCGACATACAACTAAGATTTTTCGAAATTACTCAAATTTGAAAAAGTTTGTTAACAAAAAACTTAAATAACTTCATTTTTTTAATTATTAACGTTCCTCGATATAAAAGAAGTTATTATACAACTAATACAGGCTTCATTTCTCATCATTTCAGTTTAAAACTTTAATTACTTTTATTTTACTTAAAATAACAATAGTTAGATTTCCAAGTTTTTTGCATTAGTTTGAGCTGTCGAGTTCTTGTAGTGATGCTTAGTTAGTTATATTGGACAACTCGACAAATTACGTAAATAAATTTTTAAATGTAAACAAAATTTTTCTGACTGGTTCGATTACAAAATATTTTGATCTGTAACACGGCTACTTTCTCATTGATTTTTCACATTTTTCTGTATGTGTCTGCCAGGAAAATGCACGAATATTTAAAATCCTTACAAAATTTGTACAATTCTATAACATTAATTGTGCAACCTAGGATAAAAAAATCTATTTAAATCCATTTAAAAGTTTTCAAACTCTGAATTAATTTAAATTTATTGTCTACGCTAAATGATAAAACAAATTTATAATTTTTTCAATTTTTAAAGTGAAATCCAAAAATGTTTGAAATATCTTAGCTTATTATTATATCACTGTAGATATCTTTTTTGATGTTTTTATTTCAATTTTTCTAATGCTCTACTTGATTGTTCATCACACTGACTTCATATCAATTTGCATTTTTATGACAAAATAAGAAGAAGAAGAAAATTTTTTAACATTGAAATTGTTGATGTTTGCTGTTCATGATTTTTCAATTTATTTGTAGCCAGGGGGACGAACAGAATTTTCAGCCGTTATTTATTTTTTAAAAATTACAAAAAATGCACGCTTAAGGACGCGCTCTTTAACTTTTTAAATCTATTTAGATGGAACAAGCATTGCGACTACGTGGAAAACACTGACATATATCAAATTTAGTACGAATTTATGATAAACTAAAAGATTAATCCTTAACTTTGACGATTTTTGAGTGGTTCAAAATAAATACTAAAAATGTGCAACTAATAAAATGTTTACGCAATTTTTGTTTCTTAATTCAAATTAAATACCGATAACGGTATATCCGTCCCCTCTATATTTGTAGATTCAACAAATTGAAGATTTTTGATGAAAATATTAAAGCTTTGCTTTGAGCTAAAATCCTTTATCCACATGAAACTAACTCGTTTGAATATCATAAATTTATCGCATATCTCACAACATCATTCTTTTTCTCTCTTGTCCCGCTGATGACAATTTCATGAGTTTTTTCGTATACCATGTAAATATTTGTATGTTTATCACATCTAAACACACACGTACAACAGAGAATGGTATTCGTGTAAACAAACACATTCACATCAAGTTAAAAATGGCACTTTCACTCATCTCTTCTTTTTAGACTATGTGGGTAGCGCCCGCTAAAGGCTCCGGTTGTGTACGCTTATCAGCGATGATTTATGAAGGCAAAGATGCTTGGTACTCGGATGTTGGTGGACTATCGAAAATAATCTGCGAAGAGAAGCTCGATAAGACCAAAAAAGTCCTCGCTGATGACGAATGTTGTGCATGCGACGAAGCTAAATATAGCGTGAGTCTGCTACAATGTAAATTTTTTACCAGTCATTCATTCATGGGTTTATTTCAGTTCATTTTCGAGGGAATTTGGTCAAATGAAACGCACCCAAAGGACTATCCTTTTGCTGTATGGTTGACACACTTTTCAGACATCGTTGGTGCATCACATGATACTAATTTCTCATTTTGGGGTGAAAATCATATTGCAACTGATGGATTTCGTTCACTTGCTGAATGGTAAGTTTTACAAACTGATTGTTATTAACGAAAAAGAAAATATAAATTTGAAAAGTTATATAAATTATATAAATTTTTATCAACAAAATTTCATTTTTAAACTTATTTAAAAAGATTTAAGACTTTCAACAATTCAAATATTGTTTTTCTATTATGTAATATTTCATAATTATTTTAAAACGACTTTTTTTTTATAAATTTCTTAATTTATGAGAAATTTCTTTGAAATTTAAAATTTAAAATTTTTAAATAAATTTATTTTCAACTCCCAAAAATTTCTCATTTTTTATTTAAAGGGGTTCACCACGTGCATTAGAAGAAGAATTGAGAGCAAAAGGTTCACGTCTTCGAACATTGATAAAAGCAGGTGGTTTATGGTATCCGAACGTTAATGCAAACACTTCATCGCACTTTCGCGTCGATCGTAAACATAATAAACTGTCATTAGTGTCCATGTTTGGTCCCTCGCCCGATTGGGTCGTCGGTAAGTTAAACATTTTGAACCCATATCGTAAAATTTTATTGCTCACTTTCTTTTAGGTGTTAGCGGACTCAATCTTTGTCGTAAAGATTGCACGTGGGAGCCATCACTTGATATTGACTTGTATCCATGGGATTCAGGTACTGATAGTGGCATTTCATATATGTCACCCAATGCTGAAACTCAGCCACGCGAAAGAATGCATCGTATCACAACAAAATACCCGGAAGATCCCAGAGCTCCATTTTACAACTCAAAAAGCGATGTAATGATTCCGCTTGCTAAGCTATTTATCAGAAGGGAAAAGGTCATTACTAAAAATTGCGATGATGAATTATTGCAAGCACAAGTTCTTGAAATTTCTGAGAATGAAGATGATGAGAGCAGTAATTTGCGTAAGTTTTTGTTTTAAAAGTTAATCAGTAATTATCGCAATAGAAACTTTTAGACTTTAAAAGAAGAAACTATTTTGAATGAATAATTGACATTGATTATTTCCTAATTTTTAGGATCTATCAAATTTGTAAAAGAAATGAGTGTATAAAAAAGATTTAAAAATGTTAAAAAAGGAAAAATATGCATTTAAGAAAGGAAAAGAAATTTTGGAAAATTTAAATTCATAAAAAGTTTACAAAAACATAACATATTCAGCGTGAAATTACTTTATTACAATTAAATAGAAGAGTATAAGTTTCGGTTAAACAGATCCAATTTAAAGAACATTAAAATATTTTTCAAGATTTTCAAATTTTATTTTTCCTTTAAATTCTACCTCAAAAATCAACAAGCAGAAAATTCGATTCGATTACAGTGAATATTTGATTTTATTGCCTGTCATGTTACAACAATAATGACATAACAAACTGAAATAGAAAATGTCTAAAAATACACGACCCAATATACAAATATATTTTTACTCTTTCACTGACTTTTTGACTTTTTTTTCCCTAACATAATCATCAGCGGAGTGTGAGGTCACTGAATTTTCCGCATGGTCACCATGCTCAGTCACATGTGGTAAAGGTTTACGTGAGCGTAGTCGTCGATATCGTAATCCACAACGTGCAGCAGCAAAGAATTGTAATCGACAAATGATATTCAAAGAAATGTGTGTTGCTCCTGTACCTGAATGTGAAAAGGATAATGAGGACAGTTCTGAAAATTTGGCACAGTCAGAAGCAACTGTTAACGAGCAAGGTGAAGGATTAGGAATTTGTCGCACGACCCGCTGGTCTGACTGGAGTGAGTGCTCGGCAACTTGCGGTGTTGGTATCTCGATGCGCACCAGGACCTTTATCGAGCGTGCTGGTAGGAAAAAATGTCCTCATATTACAATCGGTGAGTGAAAAATAGCAGCAGTTACAGATTTATGTATATTTTAACGCTGTGCTTTTATCTGTAATCTTAAAAAAATGTCATGTAAACAATCAATCATCCCTCGTCAATGTCACATTATCAGTCGAGAAGCAGAAATGCATGCAACCGGAATGTTCTGTCACTGACTTGGAAATACCAGATCCTCAATGTCCTATGACACCGTGGTCTGATTGGTCGCCTTGTTCAACTACATGCGGTCGTGGTGTTCAAATCCGCACAAGACTATTGCTTGTTGAACCGAGTCGAGAAGCAGAGTGTAAAGCGAAAGGAAAAGAATTAAATCAACAACGAGAATGTTCAACGCGTCAAGATTGCACTTTTGATTACGAAACAGCACGAACAATATGCACAATGGAACCTGATGTTGGCGCTTGTCGAGGTGCTTATAGTCGTTATTATTATGATGCAAGCAAACAGACTTGTGAAGTGAGTAATAAATAATAGGCTTTTTTAAATTTAAGTTCTAAAAGTTCGTTAAATATAGGAATTTGAGTATGGCGGTTGTCGTGGAAATCAAAATAATTTCTTAACAAGAGAAATCTGTATGAGCACATGTGGAGTTGTTAGAGCAACTGTTCCTAATAATCGTCAAGCACAACAGCTCAGTAGAAGTCCATCAAATGCACCTGTTGATTGTGTAATGTCTGAATGGAGTGAATGGTCACCATGTTCAATTAATTGCGGTAAGAATCATGTAATTCATCTGTCTCTTCTGTCCATTAAAAATCTATTTTCAGGTCTTGGTATTTCTGAGCAAACTCGTACTATACTAAGAGGTTTGTGTGCATTACAGCTTTAATTCTAAATCCTCATTCAACCTCCATTAAATGTCACATATAATTAATTTATAGAGCCACAAAATGATGGACAAAAGTGTGGAAAACTGCTGAAGCGAAAACGTTGTAATGGTCCATGTACATAAGCAATAGCAGACGATGTGTGTAATCAAGGAAGCAAAAAATCAATAAAAGCTCTTACAGCATTCTTTAGGTAAAATAAATAAATTTGTAAACATCCATTAAAGTTGATAAATTTAGCATTAGATAAGCAAGTAAAAACAAGTAATAAAGTGTTGAAAAATGAAATTTGTGCACGCTGATAAGAGCTCAAATAAAATTAAATTTAATCAAATATTTTTAGAAAGCGTCTTTTGTTCTAAATTTTTTCTTCAAACACTTTTTTTTGGTTAAATTTTATGAAATTCAATACTATAACAAACAACCCATAAAATCTTAACTTAATCCTACACAACTACAAGGTGAAAAACATTTTTCTCTATCACCATCAGTGAACGGAAATGAGACGTTGGTAATTTAATATTCAGGAAAACGACTATTTTGGCTTCCCACACACTTCTCCCAAACAAAATCGAATTTGCCTTTTTTAGCTTTTTTGTATAGTTACGCATATAATGAAGCCAATTGAGTCATAGTATTTTGTATAGTTCAACAATCTCTTTAAAATTCGAAAAGCTTTAATTTCTCGGAATAAACATTTAAGATCTTTTGTTGGAACAATTAAAGTTTTAGATCAGTTTAAAATATTTATTGAAAAGAAACATAATATGAGGAAATCGTTTAATATTTAAAAATTTTAAATGTTCGAATTTCATTTCAAATACTTTTTTAAATTTTTCGAATATATTTGACTTTTAAATTTCAAATAATCTTAAAATTCTCATATCAACTATACAAAAGAACTCTAATAAAATTAAATATTAACGAAAATCAACAAGAAAAAAAATTTCAATTTGATGAAATTCAAATCAACATGAGTCAAAAGTAATTGAACGTGAAAAATTTAAAAGGTGTGCTGTTTGCAAGGTAAAAAGGTAAAAACAAAAAAGACGAGGGATTTTATCCATTCTTTCATTCTCATCATTTTCAGGAGCGCAAAAACAGCATTTTCATAGTTAGTTGGTTTATTTTAATGCCTCATGCTGCTTGTATGTGTAAGCAGGAAAATGAAACCGTAAATGTGCGGGCGTTAGTGTATCAAAATAAAATTAATTGTGGAAGAAACAATGGAAAAATTGTTTCTGTTGCAAAAAGCTTTTTTTTTTGTTGACCAGTTTAGGTTTTTAGCGTAATTTTACATAGAAAATGCAGCTTATAAATTCACTTTGGCTGACAGGTAGACTGGTGGGAGGCATGATCTAAAAAACTGTAATAAATTTTCTCTTATCTAAACTTAAAACCATGATCAAATTTCTTCAATATTTCTCAATTTCTATATTTTAAATGAAGCTTCTATTAATAAAAATGATTCTGTAATTCTCCAGTAATGTACAATAATCTGTGGCGACAAAAATGCATTAAAGTACTCCGAACAATTGTGGATACTTTTCAACTCATTCATAAAATTCAACATAAAAAGCAGATGAAAAAAGTTTGTTGTTTTTGAGCTTGATAATTATTTTTATCTCACTCTCTAAATGGTCGGTGATGGATGATGGCAAGGCATTTCTTTGTGATGTATTGTGATAATTATTTTCAACGCGTAAATTTCGTTGCTGTAGTATTTTTCATTTAGATTTCATTGAAATTTTACTTCCAAGATAAATTCAAAACAATATTTATTTGGTACAAGTAACTAAAATTATGCTACGTTTTTCGTTTATATGCCTTTGGCAAGTTACACTAAATAAACAGAATATTGTAACAAATTTTTGATCACTGACCCAAAAAATCGTAATGTTGATTGAAAACTGCTAGATTTTTAAAGTTTTTACTCGAAATAATTTGTTTAAACTTATGATTGCTCGCAATGAACATATTCTTTTATTTCTGTAATTTACTAAAATAATAAGTTTTCAAACGAGTTCTTGCATAATATAGGAATTTTAATGTTAAAAAAGAAATAAAACCAAAATATTGGAAAATTAAATTTTTGAAAAATCATTCAAAAACTCGTTCCGTTTAACATAAGGTTACTTCAAATAAATGAAATTTCTTGATTCTAACATTTTCAAAGAAATTTTAATATTTGAATGTTCAAGAAACATCATTTATTCTAAAAATATTTCACCTTGAATATATACAAATCTTTTTTTCTATGATAAATTATTTATTTATAGTAAAATCTCTTTTCGCTTTTATCTCTCTTTTTGTAGAAATTCATTCATGCAACTAGCTAAAAGAGCAACAACACAAGCAGAAAAAGTAAAGGATGCGGAAGGAAGCAAATGATGATGAAAGATTACACTGCATATTTCAAAAAAAGAAGAGAAGAGAAACAGAATATGAATGTAATTTAAGCCACATTTTAATGGGCAAACATTCATCTTTCTTACGTCCTAATCTCTCCCACACTTTCAACTTACAACTTTTATCTCATTTCATATTCACATCATCCTATGCTTCATATCCGAAATTTTTTATATCCTTACTAGTTTACACTCGTTGAATTTATAATCCATTTCTTTTTTAAAAAAACATACAAATGTGAAAGCAGAATAGAAAAGGTCAGGCGAAGTTTTTTCTGTATTGTATTGAAATTAGGATGAAATTAATATTTTAACCTGCCATGTGTCCATAATGGAAGACCTTCATAGTAAATTGCTTTTATCTGTAATGAAATCCAATTTTTTTCATTCAACTCTTTACCTCAGGTCATAGACACACGCCCGAGGATGAGTTTTAGCATTTTTTCATCGAAATATTTCATCCAGTTGTAATGAAACTTTTTATTGTTCAATAAAATTCTCATTCTTGGCACTTCCAAATTGCTATGTTTTATACTCTTTAAAATAATGTGCAAGCACAAGGGCTCTGTTTTCTCTATAAAAAAGCTCATTTATTTCCTACGCTTGACTGCTGATGCTGCCGCAGAGAAGCGAAAATAATAATAATTACAATTAAATGAACAGGGAGTGTAAAAATTGGCAGAAAAATAACAATTTCGACCTCACTTCTTTATTTGCATCATTAAATTGTGCTGCCTACTTTAATAAGGACTGAAAAAAAATATTTTCCTACGATGTACTGAGAAAAGAGATTCAAAATTTGTGACTAAAAATAGAAAAATAGGACAGAAGAGACCTTCGAAATTGCTGAGGCATGCAAGTGGCAAAAGTTATTGCCTCTTTAAGCGGCTTGTGATGACATGGTAACATCAGAAAAATGTGGTTGAGGGTAAAAATATCAAAATTCTTTATAATTGACTCAAAGTGGTCAAAGTAAATTTTCAATAATGATTTTCTTTTTAACTCAATTATGCATGAAATGTTTTGTTTTCTTATTACTGCATAAAATGCATTAAAACACCTATACTCGAGACAACATTGATGTTAGTAATGAAAATTTACTACAAACTCGCTAGTCTGGTAATGTGCAAGAAAAACAAATGATAATTGACTATATAGTCATTGTATAATGAACAACATTAAACAGTTGACAAGTGTTGGCTGTTGTATACCATTAGCTGTGGTCATTCATGTGTTTAGTGCAAGCAACATATGTTAACAAGAGAATGAAAAACTTACACAATTAATATTTATTTTTATGAAGTTTATTAATCAAGTTTTTCATGCTTATCATGAATGTATAAAAAATATTGATTGATTGTATTTTTAAAAATTATCAAAATGATAATTAAGAGGGTTGAAAACTTTAACAAAAAAACCAAAAAATATCAAAATTATTACTTTGCTTTCTTAACACTTGACAAAAAATTATTTTCCATTTGGATATGGAAAAGTAATTTGCTGTTGTTGTATTACCGGTTGTCCATTGCATTTCGACTGATTATTCAACAAATATCTGACAATTCCCACTTGAATTCGATAGTTTATTTCGCTCGCATTGACATTGCCATTCATAAATTTCTGAGGGAAAATTTTCAATTTTCAAATCAATTTACTACAGAAAACAAAAGTCAACCAACCTGCAAACGATTTGTAACAATCCAAATCTCCTCTTCACCAGCCATGTTTGTAACAATTTTAATTCCACTCGCAAACTGCATTGTCTGATCATTTTGATACACAACTTTAATGTTTTCCGTTTTATAGACAGTCTCTGAGTCCCAACACACGAGCGCAAGAGGATCCGTCAGCACGAAAAACAAATTTCCATTTTTATCCATTGCTTCCGCTGCAAAAATTTAAAATCAAAAAAAGTTTCAAAAATATTTACATACAAACCTCCTGCTTGAATGTTTCTGTTTCCGATGATTCTAAAACGTTCAGGGAAATTGAAAGAGCCTTGATTTTGTGTCCATACTGTTTCATTGTTTAAAACACTTAGTTCGACTGCGTTTTCAACGGATGATGCAAGAGCATGGAAAAGTAATGATCGATCTGAATCAGTTTGTCTCAACCTTTTATTGGTTATTGTCATTGCTAACAATCCATCCATTAATTCGAAAGATTCTCCTGCTATTCTGAATGTACCGTATGTTGGATAAGGATAAAACTATGAAATAAAAAAATGTTTCAAAACAAGTGATTTTATGAAGGGACACTAGGCTTTTTCTCATTGAGAATATTCTCGAGAATTTGAGAATGAGAATTTCTCGTTCTCATTCTCATTCTCAATAAGTTTTTGAGAATTCTCAATTGAGAATCACTTAGTATGAAAAACATACAAAAATTTTGAAAAAGTATAGAAAATTATTAAATTTAGCTTAGAAAATATTTTCGAAATTTCTAATTTGTTATTCAACACAAATTTTTAGTTTATTTGATTAAAATTTTCTGTTTTTGAAACATTTGAGAAAGTCAGAAATTTAATATGAATTTTAGAACGTGTTATTGAAGAATTTCAATTCCAATTTTAACGAAGATTCTCAAATATTCTCGTTTTCAATTTATGTTACACTCAAGAAGAGCAAAAAGTGAGAATTGTTAAAAGTAATTAGTTGTTTGCCTTGATTATGAACGATTCTCAAAGTTTGTTATTTGTTTACATTATTCAATAATCTAAATTTCTCTTTAGTTTTAAGCAGAATTTCGATGCTAAAGAGATGAAATAATGTAATTTCAGCAAAAATGCATTTAAATTTATTTAAATTGTGAAATATTGGCTAATTTAAAAGATATTTCAATTCTCATAATAAAACATTGTTTGAGAATCGCTCTCTTAAAAAAATATTTTTT
>JACWBX010004021.1:49265-64900 GCA_014622435.1 Polypedilum pembai
ATTTAAATTGTGAAATATTGGCTAATTTAAAAGATATTTCAATTCTCATAATAAAACATTGTTTGAGAATCGCTCTCTTAAAAAAATATTTTTTTTTAAAAAAATTTTTTCATACTAAAATTTTGCAAAAATCATTGAGAATGAGAATGAGAATTCGAGAATTCGATTCTCGAGAATAGGAAAAAACCTAAGGGACACTAAACATTTGGAAAGTGTTTAAAAATTTTAAATTTTCAATTTTAAAAGTTTTATCAGCTTAGAATTATTGTAACTGAATAATGTGACAAAACTGGTTTTTTAGAAAAAATTTAGTTTTTTAAAAACATTAATATAAAAATTTTTAAAAACTAAAACAAACACAAGAAAAATCACTCACCAATTTGCTGCTCACTTGCCATGCTCTGTCAGTTGCGTAGTCATAGACAATCAAAGTGAAACTACAGCAATCGCCCATATAGACTTTTACATCTCGACATGTATACGGATCTCTCACGTCGATGATCTAAAATTGATTAAATTACAACAGGAAGTGCTCAAATGACAAAGTCACTCACTGGTGTAATCAATAACGTTGAATCCATGATGAATTGAGACGGAATGCGAAAACGCTTCACAAGACTATCGGTAGCTAAATTGAAGACTAACAATTGCGGTGGGCATACTTGTTGACCACCAATTTTACCCGAATCCAGCACCCACATTTGATTGCATGTGTCGAAAGCAACACGAAAAACGGATGTCATATATTCACAGTCGTTTCCACCCGATGAATGCCATTTGTAATTAGGATATGGCTCAATGACATTTGTCGAATATTTCACGTAACCAAGTGTAACTGGCACGCCTGTTAAGAAGCGAGGCATAGTAACAAAAACTCGTGAATTCTGCAATGGACCTGTGAAAAGTTAATCAGGTTAATGTAAAGTGAAATTAAGTGGAAAAAAGTTCTCACTTCTATAATTGACTGCAACATCGATGGGAATTATATTTTCAGCTACAAAATTGCCATTGCTGATGGCTGATTGTCGATCAGATTGCGTTGGGAATTGGAAATCCATTGTTCTCCATTCTTTAAAAATGTTCAAGTTTCGATTTTGACCGGCAGCAATGCAGATAGTAAGTAATAGAGTGATAAAAATGCAGTTGAACTTCATACTGTGAATTTTTTTTTAAGTTTTAATTATTTCACATGGAATGAAAAAGAAAGAAAAGAAACATATTAATTCAACATCTAAATTCATTAAACTTTCCAGGAGAAACAAAAAAAACTTTGCTGCTTTTCATTAAAAAGTTTTCCACTTCTGCCTTATGTTCTTGCATAAAAAGTTTCATCTTTGTTTCTTTTTATTAAGAATTTTTCTTTGTGCTTGCTTCATTATTGAATTTTTCTATCCTGTACGGCTGTTTTTACTTTAATAACTTGTCTTATGTTTAATATTTTTAACTTTCCTTTTAATAAAAGTATGAGAGTCAAAGTATAGAAAACTTTAGATAAAATTACATTTTATACAAGGGTTGAACAATTACATTTATCAATTAAATTTAACTTGATTTAAATGGTTTTTTATAATAAAATAATTGACTTTAATAATTTTTACTATGTGTTATGATTTTATGGAGACAATCAAAACACAATGTTCAGTTAAAGTGTCATGTCAAGTGATCAATCCTGTGCTTCATAATATGTGTTTCTTTGCTTCGTTAGGAATATCAAGCTGACTTGGTTATTTAAATCACTTAACTTTTGACAAAAAATCAAAAATCTTCAATTTGAAATCCATAAATAATTTAAAATTGCAAATTGATTTTAAAACCTTTTTTTGAACTTTCAAATCTAAAATTATCAGATTTTTAATAGCAAAATCCTCCAATTTCTTTAAAAGTTAAAGTTAACTTAATTTAAATTTAAATTAAACCATTTAAGTATTCACCCGTTGATCTCATACTCATATTCATTCTTCAAGAAAATTTATTGAATAGTTAAATAAAAATTTATTGAGAATCAATATTAAAAGAACTTTGCAATACTTTGTTGAGAACATTACTCTTCAACTTTACTTAACAAGTTTTAAAGTTTTTCATACAATATTTTTCCTATTGTGTATAATATTCTACCATATCTAGGTTCATCAAATATTCATCTTTAATGTTATTGCATAATAAACCTTAATTATTTCATCTTCATGAATGCATGTATATGTACAACCCTAAAACAACTCAGCTTTTTACAAGAAAATTTCTTAATTCAATTTTAGTGTTACTTATTTTTAATTATGAACATTTTTCGTCCTACATAGATTCAAAAACATGTAAAAATTTCATTTGATCCTTTTACCTTTTCTTTACCATCTATTATTAATTTACAGGATAAAAATTTCATTGAAAATAAAAAAAATCAAATTTTTAAAGGCTTTTTGTTTACAAATCATCCCAGAATATGAGACAAACAAAATTAGTAAGTAATTGAAGCTTGACATAAATTCCTACATTTGTAGCTGTTTGATAAGCAAGTTGTGTGATAATTACATTTATCTTTGTGTGCAGACATAAGAATAAAAACTTTGACACTAAATATGGGTAATAAAATAAATTTTAAAATGAGTGGAAAAGTTTCTTGAAACTTGTTCATTGTTGCTCAAAAAATTAGCTGTTTATGGAGAAAAATCTTTGTTAAATCCTTTTTAAAGCTAAAACTTTTTTTTTCAAAAGTTTATTACTCAATTTTAATTTGCAAAGCAAATTCTTTTACTCTTTTAGCATGAAAATTCATTAGCATTAAACACGAATTTTTGGTAATTATTTTAAAACCTATCAAACTCACATATGAATAAAGAAAACCCTTTCGATGAAAATTCATTAGCATTAAACACGAATTTTTGGTAATTATTTTAAAACCTATCAAACTCACATATGACTTTAACTTTTAACTTTAATCAAAAATACATTAATGTTTGTCTTTCTTTATTTATTGCATTTCAATGACATTAAAGAAAAGACAATTCAAGAGTAAATAAATGAAAAAGCTGAAAAGAAATTTAATCAGCACACACATTCAAAAAAGAAGAAGAGTAAAAAGTAATTTTCAACAAATTTTTATTCAAATATTAACTTTTTTCCTCTTCTTTCACTTCTTACCCATTTTCAGTAATTAAATGGATATATAAAATTTTAATTTCAATTTTTTTCTTCACAATACGGCATTAAAAATTTATAAGAGAATAAAGAATAAAGTTCACAATGGCTTGCAGATTAAACCTCATGCGGAGAGCTTTCGAGAACAATTTTTTCATAAAATTAATTAATTAACATTTAAATTGAAATGAGGATACCCATTGCTCTCATTATAAACTCTAAATCTCATCTAATAAAAAAAGTTGTAGTATTTTCCAATTGGGCTGATTTCGTGAAGTTTTTTAATTAATCTATGTGAACTTTTTCTGTATCTTAGTTACTTTTGTTTAATTTGTTCGAATATTGGACTTAAAAAAATTACTTCAATATTATATTTTTAAAACGAAATTTTCATTTGAAATGTTTTCATATAACTTTATTCCAAACGCAAATGTTTTGTGTTTATTCAGCATCCTTCGTAGTGACATGACACTTTTTTTAATATATTAAATTGTTTTTTTCACCTCAAAAAACATTTCAGTAAATAAAATATTTTGATTGAAGCAAGTGTACAAGTAAATATTAATTTTTTATCTTGTTTTAAAAGTTCCGTTTTATGATTAAAAACTGTGTTTAATATATTATTTGGTTCATTGTTGGATTTTTATTGAAATTAAAAATATGTGTCAGAAAAGATAAGATTAAGTTATGATAAGTTCACTAGACATATAAATCTGAACCAAAACATTACGAAATGTGCCATATCTTTTTTCAATATAAAAAAATCTATTCTACTTATATATTTTGAATTTTGCGAAATATTTTATATTTCTTGAATTTGCCAGATAAGCTGAAAAAGACTCTTTTGACATGTATAGCAGGAGCAGCAATCGAATGCGCTCGTCTCCTGATTGGTGGTCAGGTACTCTTCAACTAAGCTATATCTTATATTTTATCTGCTTAATTTGCTGATAGGAATTATGTTGTATTTACAACAGAATTTAAATGTAAAAAAGCTTCGTTTCAAATTTTTCATAAAGCGTCACACTATTCAAATTTTAATTTAAAAAAACATTCCTGATCCAAACAACTTTCATGCAAAATCGAAAGAGATTCTTTATAAATACGTAATGCAAAATTTGACCATTTTAGACTCCTTTTTGTGTTACTTATTTTACGAACAACCCCAAAGTAATTTGAGCAAATTTTAACACGTCATTTTGAATTGACCAAATAATAAAAACAAAATTTCTAATTTTTTAATTTTCATTACTAAAATTTATAATCTACCATTTTATAATTAAATTCATTTAAAATTTTAATTGAATTTGAAAAAGAAATCAAATTAATATTATTTTACAAAATTTTACCCCAATCGGTAACATTAGAACTGGTTTCCGATTTTCGTAATACATTCTTTCGTCTGTGGACAATTTTTTGTTTTGCTTACTGCAAAATTCATAAATTATTCGTCTCTTTTTTTAATTAGAACCAGATGAAAAATTTCTCTGTTGATGTTGAAAAACTGAAAACTCAGAAAATTTTCTCTATCTAAATTAGATGAAATAGGAAATTTTTATTGCTTCACCAAATGGTTTATAATGAAGTGATAATGATATAAAAATTAAACTGCAAAACAGTAATAAATTGCGAAAAAGGTTCATTGAGCAAATGAGCAGCTGTTGATTTAGGTCTAAACACAAATCTATTCTAGTTTTGGCCTTTTTTATTACATTTATTGAATTTTAGCGATGCCATTAATATCACCACGTTTCAAACCCTTCGTGACAATAAATTTTCTTAATTTTATTCCCACAAATTTTCTACACAATTAATTAAACTTTTCTATTACATGATTTGCCCCACGGCCAATTACAACAGCTGTTTATCAAGCTAATTGCAATAAAATCTACAAACTTAAAATCTGAATCTTTCAATTGCTAAAACGAGAACGAATTGGGAAATTTTTTCTAAGAATGATTCATATGAAAAAGACAAATGTGCTTTGCAAATTTACAATGACAATATTTAAAATTTCAATCACGAGAATTTTTTTCAAGTTGTCTGCAAATTAGTGTAAAAATTCAAGTTAAAGTTCAAGGTTGTAGAATCTAGTTGAGAGAGAATTATCAATTTTTTAATGAATGAACAATAAATCGGAACAAGAAGAAGAAAAATTGCATTGAGAGAGAATTTTAAATTTTTTTAAAAGAAACTTCTATATGCTTGCATTTACTGACTAAATTTAAAATAAATTGTGTTTATTTATCATTTCAAAAGCTTCAAAACAATTTTTTAAAAAACGTTACTTATGAAGCAAATATGAATTTGACCTTTATGACTCGTAGTAAAATATTTACTACGAAATTAACGTTAAGAATGAAATTGGAGAAAGAGTAATTAAATTTTTTTTAAATTTGAGTTCTTCATCTCAAATTCATTTAACACTTTCTTTCATTGACGTAAATTAACCCACTCAATGAATTTTTCAGAGTTTCTCATATTTTTGTCAATTGCTAAGCACTTAGCCTAACACCAAGAAATATTCATAAAGAGAATTTTTAATAATAGACAATTAATATTAATTTATTCATGCTGTACCTTTTTTCGAACTTTACTTTTTTGCCTAAAAGTTTTCTTCTCCTTAGAAACGCAAAAATCTCTTCTTCCACTTTATTTTAATTAAAAACTCTCGATGGAAATGAACAGCAACTTTTTCTTATTTTGACCGCACTGACAAGTGAATATTCATCGACTGCCAAGCCGCTGCTTAAAAAAATATCAAGAGACTCAATCGAGAGAATTTTTTTTTGAATAATTAATAACAGAAAATTCACAACGTGTTTTTTCTCACTCTCTTTTTTATTCTCTTTGACGATAAGATTGTATATAATAAAGTTTATTGAATTTTTAAGTGAATTTTGCCAGTACGTTTTCATTGTCATTTTTGAGTGCATTTTTTTAAATAAAATTGAAATTTGTGTTGTTATATAATGAACCCATGAATATAACAGTTTTTTGCAATGTTAACGAATGTATGGAAATATAAAAAAATTCTTGCATAATCAGCTAAAGTTCATTGACATTTAAATCAGAAAATCGAAAATCTCTTTAAAATATTTTTTTACAAAATTTATCCTAATCTGACGTAAATGAATTCTTCTTAAAATAAGAATACAAATATGTGATTAACATTGGTTAAATATATAATAAAAAAAACTCTTTTGACATCATTATTTATGAAGAAAAAAACTTGTTCAGATATTCACACTTTTGTCATATATGAAAGGGTTATAATTACTACACATTTTGTCGTTCAGTGACTTGATTTACAGTGTCGGAAAGTTTAATTATAATAGTAAATTCATGAGGTAATGATCACAATTAAAATTGATAAGTTCAAAAAGTAATAATCTCTAGGTGTAGAAATAACAAAAATTATTCATAATTAAATTCGAAGTTTTAAAAATTATATCTCTGCTAATCGAAGATTAATTATGACAATAAAATATTTTAAATTTAACGAATTTTTTGAAACTTAAATATTTTTTTCCGCACTCTGAGTCATTTAATAAAGACTTTAAAAATTTATTATTAACAATAATTATTTTTTTAAAATTAAAAAGGAATTGTATGACATTCAAAAATGTTATTAAAACTCTTCGTTTCACAAGTTTGGAGCTATAATGACTTTAATTAAAAAATTTATTTCTTTTATTTCATAATTTACAATTTTAAAAGTTTTAATTTTACTAATTTTTAAAAGAACTTCCACTTTGTGCAATATTTAATTGAAAAATTTGTTGCATTTATTTGAAGTTCAAAGTCAATATAAACATTTCTATTTTATATGAGAATGAGAGAAAATAAAAAAAATTTCAGTTTTACTCTCAGTTTAATATTACTAATTTTCTCTCCTCTCATTCTTTAAAATAAAACGTGACTGTCTCGAGTGTTGTGAAATGCTATAATTTTTTTTTGCGAGACATTGAAACTTTTCATCATGCCTTTTAGATTTCTAAATTATTATGTTTGGCTGGAAAAAATTTATTAACTTTTTATTTGATTGGTGAAACACAAAATTTATTTTAACTGAACACAAAAATTATTTTTTTATTATTTACAATCTCATTTGTTGTTTTTACAGCACAACAGACACTTGTTTTTGTTTACTCTTCTAAACACACGAACACAAAAATTTGTTTAACTTAATTCTATTAAGGCAATGATTTAGCTATGTTTAGTAATTTTTAAAAATCCTAAAATTTTTGTTTAATCCAAAACTAATTATGATAATTTTAAACATATCAAAAATTTCTTAGAAAATTTTTCTTATAGCTTAAAATTTGTGCCTTAATTATTTACAAAACTACTTCTTCATACAACATTTCAAAAACTCACTACAAAAATCTCAAATTTGAAAATTTAAATTTGACTGTTTAAAGCTTCAAATTCATTTGTTAAAAAATAAATTAAATTTAATACAAAAAATCTCTTAAAATGCATAATTTTATGGCTAATATGGAATTTTCAATATGTGAAAAATGAAATAAAAATATGAAATGTTAATTCTTGCAAGAGTGAGAAAGCTTATAAACAAGATGTTGAAGAAAGTAATATGTAAGCTCATATCTGATGCAAGTACGAGTGAACTGAATGTGAAAGATGTGCAGAATGATTATAATTTACTATTTTGCATTGCAATGTATGATATTAAAGAAGATGATAATAATAATAATAAAATATTTATTTCACATTTTACTGTGAAATTTCATGAATTGGAAATTAAAATTCAAAACTTAAAGATGGAAATTTTCACATCTTTTTCTATCATGAAAAATTAATATATTCAACACTTGTTTTACAAACTCTACTCTAGACTGTGATACATTTTATTCGAAAAAATACACAAAAGCAATTCAAGGAAACATTTTTAATCTACAAAATGTAAAAGAAACTTTATGAAGTAACTTCTTCACAGATGTAAATTTTATTGCACTAAAAAGCTATGAGGAAAACATTTCGTGCATGAAGAAAGCTCAAATTTATTTAATTTAGAGAATGCTTCATATTAGTTTTCTTTTTTTAGGTAAAAAGGAAAAAATAATGTAGTAAAAGTTTTTATTTGAATAAGAAGGAAAACGAGTTCTTTAAATAATAGAGAATTTTCCAAAATGATTGTGAAGTATAAAAATCTTTAATGCAATAAAATTTATAAATTTTCCTAAAAGTTTGTATAAAATTTCCCAAACTGCAAACATTCAAGTAACAAATTCATTTCGCCTATTGAGAATTTCAAAAAGATAACACACTAAAAAATCGAAAACCGTTAAATTTTTAGCTTGGTAATATTTCTGTCATTGTTTAATTTTTTTAGCTCAAATTTATTGCAGATAACAAAAGTTGTGATTTAAAAGTTACAAATCAGAGTTGTTAATCTACTGGTCCGTAGCCAGTAGCCAAAATCTACTGTAGCCAAATGACTACTTTTTAAAAAGTAGCCAAGTAGATTTTGGCTACAAGTAGCCATTGGCTACTTTTTGAAAAGTAGCTTTTGGCTACAGTATCCATTTGGCTGAAAGTAGCCAAAAGCTACAAAGTAGATTCTACTTTTACAACTCTGTTACAAATTATCAACTATTAGTTAAAAATTTCAAAATTGTAAATTTTGTTTTGAAATTTTTGTTTATTTGGTGTAAAATTTTTTGAATATCTGCAGTATTCGAATTGAACTTTATGAATGTCATGTTATGGAAAAGTTATTGGAAAAAATTGTAAATAAAATTATTTGAACTAAAAAGTTTTATCGTCTCAAAATAGCAAAATTATTTTCAGCTAATTTAATTTAATGTTTAATTCAAAAATATGCGTCCGATTTACTGAGAAAAATTTTCATATAAAAGCTCCATACCTTAAATCATGAGAAAAAGAAGAAAAAGCCAAAAGACCGCGGTGTTAATTCTATCAAACAACTTTTTCTCTCTTTTTCAAACTTTACACTTAGTTGAGTGAGAGAGCTGCAATGCATGAAATCGTTTGCAAAAAAAGTTCTGTTTTTCGCACTTCAATGTGTTTCTTTTTGTTCGTAAAGTAAAAAAGTTTTTTTATTGCTTGAGTGCAATTGAAGCAGAAGAAATTTCAAGAGTGAAAAGTTTCCTTTGCAGAAAGTAAAAAAGTACTCAAGCAGGTGATAGCACAAAGCTTGTAAACTGACCATTTTAATCTAATAAAAATCTAATTGAACACACAAAAGGAGAAAGTTTCATTAATTGAAGCTTCTTTTGATGGAAAATTTAATTCATTCACCCGTAAATGTCATCAGAGCTTGACTCTTTCTTTATATCATTAAAAACTAACGTTAGTGATGTTCACATTTCGTGTGAATCTTGACGGTCGATAAACCTCACCGCCATAATTAAAGTTCATATATGAGCTGGCACTGCTGCTAGGTCTTGGTAACGTCTCTCCGGCATTCAATCGCTGAAACGGATATTCGCTGCGCTTGTCAATCACACTAAACTGCTCGAAGGCATATGGCGAGGAACCTCTAAATTTGAAGAAAGATGTAACTGGATTATACGATTGTGCAGCAGCTGCAGTTGGAAATGAAATGGGAGCGGCAACGGTTGGTGTTTGAGCATGGTATGACGATGGTTGATGATTTTGATGCGTGTAAATTGACGGGAAAAAGTTGCTGGATTTGGTCGGATATTGTGGTGCGATATTGTATGAAAAACCATAATTTGATTTGGCAGGAGATACTCCAAACGATGGAAGACGATGGGAAAAGTGAGGGAGCAGTTGGAAAAGGTGCAATTGAATTTTGACTAAATTGTGGAATGGCATGAAAAGAAGGAGCAAATGCGCTATAGGGTGACGTCTGTACCACATTACCAATTCTCAAAATACGCGTGTTCACCTCGAAGGGACTAACATTCTTCAGGAAGAAGCGATGGAAACGTGACGAAACAAAATAAAGTGCGTTCGGATCCTTTGGCGATGTCTTAAAGTCAGCAATAAATTGAAGGGTCTCGAAATCGTAAGCAAGAACTCTGTGAAAAGATAATAGAATCAATTTTATTGAATCTTAAAATTCTTGCAACGCAGACGATCGGAAATTAAATGACCGTCGTACTTTTATGCTCATTGCTTTTTCGTGATTGTATAGACCAGTAATTAGCAATTATTCATGCAACTCACCTTTGTTCATTTGTTTTTGGATTGTACTCGGCAACAGCAGTTTCAGTAAATGGAGAGAAAAAGATTGTTCCACCATATGGACTCGCCCCCAAGCCAATGCCTTGAGATGATTTCTTGCCAACCAATTTTACGGGCAATTCTTTTCCAACAGGTAGTGGCCCAGCACGCAATGCTGCCGTTGATACGGAAAATATTCTGAAAATGACATAATTTGATTAATAGTATTTTTATTTCTACATCAATTGCCATTGAGATCATAAGATTGGATAAAGTGAAATAAGAAAAAAAGGTTCACATTTTAAATTTGGTGATGCGTAATATAATCGTATTATGTGTTTAGAAAAAAAGTGAAAAAGGTAAATATTGTTCATAAAGATTAAAAAATTTTCTTTTCTATTTAATAATGAATTTTTTGTGGTTCAAAGAAAATTTCAGAAATGAAAAAAATCATAACTATTTAACATCTATGAAATTTTAAAAATACAAACTATTACTTTTCAAAAGAAAAAAACTTCTATAAAACGTTGCACAAAGTCATATAAAGTCAAAGTTCTTTTCCTTTGTATTTTTTGTTCTTTTAATGACATTTAAAAAATATTTAACAGAAAAGAATTTCTAAAGTAAAACTTGATAAACATATTTTAAAATGAGAAGAAATGAAAACAAGACAGTTTAATATAGAAGAACAAAATATGTAAAATTTCACACATTAAATGTAATGTCAATTTTCGATCTATTCAAAATGAAATTTTGAAACTCATACCTGTCAGTAGCCAATGGTTGATAATAAACTATTCTTGATTCAACGTCAAATGCCATTCCAACAATGCCATCGGAGAGATTAAATCGATCATTTCTGTATAGAATGAGAAAGAGTGAAGTAATTTATTGAAATGTAAAATGGATAAGAAGTAACATGAAACTCACCCTATTCTCGATGTTGCAAAATCCTCATCAGCATACATAGATGGATGACTATAATAAAATAGTGAGAGAAAAGGAGAGTTCAATTCATGCATCAATAATTCAAATTCACACTCAGTCGCATACTGTGAAAAGCTTTTCCCTATTGGATCAATGCCAGAAGCTCATTCTTCTACACATGTGTGTGCTATGATCAATTTGGGACCACTTTTCGACAATTTTCGAGTGAAATTCATCTCACTTGCATATACAATTTCAAACTATTTTGTAAATTTACCTCAATCGCCAAGTCAGATCACGTCCCGAATCGTACACAACAATGGCTGCAAAAAGAGAAAGGAAATATTGGTAATAACTTATTACATAAGTTGAAGAGATAGAAGAATTTTACGGAACGGATGCTTGTTTAGTATTTTTAGATTTTCAGCTTTATGTGCATAGGACAATTTTATAATTCAATTTTATTTAAATTTAGCTTACACATAAAATAATTTTTCAATTTTTCTTCAGGAAATTTCTCTTCATTTAAAATAAATTTTTTTTATTGCAGCTAAATGAAAAGTAATTTCCTTATTTTTTATCCTTTCTTGGTCAAGAATATTGATTACTTTTTTATTCTTTTTCATTTAGAAAGGATTAAGATGAATTGATTTTGAATTGAAAGGAAATTGTTCATTCAAAATTATGAAATATGAAATTTTTCATAATTTCTTAATTCATTCAATTTAATTTTTAAAGATTTACTTTTTTAATTTAAATTGTAAATCTTTAAATTTTTTAGCAATTAAACTTCAATAAAAAGACTTTACAGTGAGAGTTTAATAAAATTTTCTGTATAAATAAGCAAAGTGAGATTCAAATATCTCTATCAGAAATGTAAGCTCTCTACTAAAGCGATTCCGATTGAAATTTCTTTCGCTACTTTCTATAATGTTCGCAAAATGATAAAATAACAAGAAGATTCAAAGAAATAAATGTCTTTTTCGTTTTGCCTCTTTCTGAAAGTCATTAAAAGATTTATTTGTGTGTGAAAAAGGACATAAAGCGAAGACGAATTGAGTGATTGAAAGAAAATGCGATGGGAAAAAATTGATATTCAAGAGCGTAAAGAATAGTAAAACCAATTGCGTATTGAATTTTAAAGCTACACAATGCAATAAATGTGATTCACACACATGACAATTACTTCTTGCTAGCAAATCCTTAAGAGCAATTTACAATAAATTGAAAAGAAGCATGAGAGGAAGCAGAATCTTGAGAGTTGTGTGATAAATTTTTTATTCTCTTCGCTCATTCATTCTTTCTATTCAATTTCAAAAGCACTCTTCTGCCACAGGTCGAGGATAAGAAATAAAGCAACAGCAAAATTGTTTCTGTTTATATCACAAACACGAGTATAAAAATCAATAAACTGAATAAGCAAAAGAAAAATGCCAGCAGCATGAAGTTCTAGTGCAAATTCTTATAGAGCGATTGAAAATGGTATGGTGTTTCTAGCATTGTTGATGATGCCATCATCCATTTAGTGTTCATAGAATTTTAAACAGATTGGCTTTTCACCTTTGTTCGGTTGAAAATTTTCTATTAAATAAACTTTGTAAAAAGGTACAATGAAGTTGAAAAAAGTGAATATTGAGTAAGTGGATCAATTGTGATTTGAATAATGCTTTCTATTAGTGTTTGAAATTTCATTTACAACTAACTAATTTTTCACTTAAAATAACACACTAAAATTTCAGTTTAAACTAATTTTCAACTTAATTTAAACTTACTTTAACAAGTTAAGTTGAAAAGTTAGTTATTAGTGAAATGAAATCAGTTACTGCTTGTAATTGTGGAAAATTTCAAATACAGAATTTTTAATTTTCCTACTCACTGTATATTTGCTCTCTATTTCAGTCAAATATCTTGTAAAATTAAACGGAAAATTCACTTCCTTCTTTCCTTAAGTAATCGACATCAATTTACATCAAATTTACATTTGAAAAGCAATTTATTCCATTGACATTATTTTTTTCTTCGTTAACGAAAATACGAGAAGCTTTTAAAATGATTTTCATGCTCATTTTAGTTTTCTTTCTTTTCAAAGTTTGAAAAAGTTCTTAGTTCAATATCAAAGAGTTAAAAAAGAAAATTTTCAAAAAGAATTTTACATTATTTAAATTTTTAGACAGCTTTCGAATTAAACCCCATTTTCAAATTAATTGCCAGCAATTTTCACCTTAATTTATTAGCAAACAATTACTTTTGTTGACTCATCACTTAACAACAATCAACATTTCAAACACCACAGCTATTAATGCTATTCAAATACCTGGCTCAACGGTATCAGAGATGTAAATTACAGAGTCATCACAATGGTTCTCTGGTTTGTTTGTTGTTTCATCAATGATGATGTTCGTGAATAGCGACTGTGGTCGTATAACCTCTTTTGGGAAATCAATTCTGTAAAAAAAATAAAGACATCAATGAGAGCTATTCACTATAGTACGGCAAAATTACCTTCGCACAACTTGATCTGTGTTCAAATCATAGATGAGAATTTTTGGTGGACAAGTGACTTCAAAATCTTCAAGTGATCTCGACACACCAGCATCAACAACCCATAAGCGATTACATGAGTCAATTTCCAAGCGATAAACTGAAATAAGACCGATATCACTGCAATTGTATTGCTTGAGACCAGCTTGATGGTGCGACCAATCGGGATAGGCCTGAAATGATAATAAAAACACAAAGTTGAAGTGATGTGGGTTGCATATGATAAAAGTGCTCAAACAATACCTTCAAAATTGGTGAATCGCCAATTGTGTCACGCGAAACAGTGCTAATTGTCGCTGGAACACCCGAGAAAAGTCGTGGAGTGGCTAGGAAAATTCTATTGTTGTCAATTTCAAATCCTGTCGTAACAATTTGCTCAGCATTGTAAAATTCCTTATTTTTTGATGGCCAATCAGGGGGAAAATCAAAATTAACCAAACTCCACTGCTTAATAACCTCAAGTGGTGGTTCACCCACACACTTAATGGCACTAATTAGGGATATTAAAATTGTTATCCTAATGAGTTCTCTCGGTGTCTTCATGTCTTGCCTGTGAATAAAATAAAGGACATTGAATGTAATTAAATTAGAGTTTAAACAGTTAAAGCTTCATTATTTAAAAAAAATTATCGCTTGTTTAACAACACGAAAGAACTTAATTAGCAATTGGTTTTTATGAGGATGAATCCGTCGATAATCATTTCCCTGTTTAAAAAACAAAAACTTTTCATCTTTACAAACTTGCAAGCCTGAAACTTTTTCTTGTTCATGATAAAAACAAGCTTTGAGAACTCTGTAATTTCATTGATTTTTCATAAAATTCAAACTAAGGGTATTTTAATTAAATGAAGAAAACCAATATTTAACTTTTATCGAGTAAAATCAAAAGTTTAAAAGTTCAAAGGCCTTGAATGAAGCAGGATAAGATTTAATTACTTCCAATAAACTTCATATTTTCTTTAATCACAACTCCTGTTGAAGCAAATATGCATAAGATGAAGTTTTACCATCATCCAATGTAATTAATTTTTCAATGTATAAGCTATCAATTATCTACCTATGAGATAAATTTCTTCCATAAATCCTGCAGTTATGTAATAAGATGAGGAAAATTTAAGCTCAATATTATTATATTTTTATTGTTAAGAATTTCAAATAAATTTATGGATAAAATTTTTAATTTTTTATGAAAAGTTTTAATTTTGTGAAATAAAGGAGAAAAAATATTTATTTTTTACTAATACATATGTCATATGTAAATACTTTCTCTTAACTGCGTAGTAATTTTGTTAATTCACAGGCCAAAAACCTCTCTATACATGTCCTTGCAATAATATTTTTTATTCTCTCATAAAATATTATGAATATGTAATTAAAAAGTTAATAATTAATTATGGATCTTTCTCTGTTCTAGAAGTGTAAATAATAAAATAATAAATTTTAAATTATTAATAAAAGTAGATATAAAAGATATAGAAAGTACCCATATGTAGATCTATGTACTTAAGCGCATTTTTTTGCCACAGATCAGTGTTTATTAACAGATTACAGAATTAACTGATTTGTTTTTAATCAGAAGATTCATATAAAATAAATTGAATGAACAAATATAAAGAACTGCTGGGTTTTCTAAAGCAATTCAGGTTTTCAAATTCATATTAAAGATGGCTTTCATAGTTTGTAAATTTAAAATATTGAATTTGAAATAAAAAATTCCAAATCGCAAAAACAATGCTTCGCACAATATTTCATATCGTCGGAGTAAACTTGCATCTTTAAAACATCTTTATTGTTTTGATTTTATCTTCAATAATTGAATTCAATTCATAAAAGTGTGTCGAATGTATTAATGCAATAGA